>SNQJ01S0027196.1:211324-226290 GCA_010110895.2 Picea sitchensis
ACAGTTTTGGGCATGAGGTTGTGAGAAGCCCCCGAATCCATCAAGCAGTTGTGCAGTACCTTGTCATGTATGTTCAAGGAAGTGTAGAAGGGAGGGGATGAGTCATTTCTGTCTTCTACCATAGGACCTAGAATAACTGCAGGTTTTTCATCTTGCAAATTGATGGAGTCTGTGGGAAGGCATGAGACCTCAGATTGTAAAATCTTAGAAAAGAATTTCTTGAACCCTTCATGTTTAATCAATTCGGTCATGGGCACAGGGATTCTGATCTTTTGAATTTCATGCTCGAAATTAAAAGATGATGAAAGCTTCAGGATTTCTCTTATTTCAGGAACATGACCCTGGATTATGGGAGAGAGGGGTCGGGTCTTCTTACCTCTGTGACTGTCTGCTACTTCATTAGTAGGTTTCTCTGTTCTAGTGAACTGCTTAGGAACATCAGGTGCTACTGTCTTTTTCTTGGACCTCAGGCCATACCCGCCTTGGCTGCCACTAGCCTTGTCTCCCTTGCTCAGTTCATTTAGCTGAATATCCATGAGAGACTCCTTGTATGTTGATTGAGTGAGATGAGGAAAAGGAGGAGTGTCCCCGAAGCAATGGATTTCAGGATCAAGCTCATCTGTTTCCCCTTCTTCCCCCTCAGCCACAAAATTGTTTTGAAAAGGGGCCTGAATTTTCTGGTCTTCTCTGTCTCTTCCCCTCTCTCTTTGCATAGTCGGGGAAGCAACATTGTTTGGCCTCCTGAAACCTCCTTTGTTTTCGACGTTTTGAGGGCCCTTGTATGCTTTCCTACCCTCCACCTTCACTATCTCCATCTCTGCAGACAGAGACTTCACCATCTTGGTCAGTTCATCCACTTGAGGGTGGGGCACCGATGGGCCAAAAGTTGAGGCTTCAACTCTTCCCTTTCTTCTGTCTACATCAGCCTTGTTCCTCGATCTATCAGCTGCTAATACATTAGATTCCACCTCTATGGCCGCATCTTGCATTTGAGATAAGGAGGTGGCTCTTCTTTCTCTCAATAAAAGACAGAAATCAGGGCCAAACGCACTAGCATAAGAAATCTTGGTCGAGGCTTCTGAGGGTTTTATTTCAGTAGGAATTTTATTATACATCTTATTGAATCTTTTGGAGAAGTCAGAGACAGACTCTCCTTCCATCTTATTCAAATACCTGAACTCTGTCATGTAATACATGAAATCCTTCCTATCTCCCCACTACCTCAGGAAAGCACTATCCAGAGATTAGATCCCAACAATAGATCCAGGGGCCAACCCTCTAAACCACTTCCTCACCTCACCATCTAGGTTCTGGACGAAGAATCTCATCCAAACATCTTCATTTTCAATGTTTAGGTTGTCTGCATAACTGTAGAAAGCAGCCAGGTGCTCTTTCGTAGTTATGTCCCCTTCCCCAGTGAACTTGGGCATATACTTCAAGTAATCTCTAGCAGGGAGAGGATTCATAGGATGGGGTAGGATTAAGGGAGCATATCTGGCAGCGACTATGGCATCCATTCTATTTAGAGGGGGGTTAGCACCAACCATAGGAATATTAGGTGGAGGAGAACTTGGAGGAGAAGGAGTGTGAACATGGGATGTCGGGAATGGGCTTCTAAGTGGAATGGGAAACAATATGGGATTTAGGGAGCAGGCTAACGGGCTTAAGTCAGCGGACGCTCCTCTTTGTGCAGAAGTGACAATGGTAACAAGAGGAGGAGTGGTAAATCTAGGTGTGGGGAAATCTTTTATGATCATGGGTCTACACCAAGGTACAGCTTCAGGGGAGAGGGGAGTGACAAGGATTTGTCCCTCCGATCCGAGACCAGGGGGGGAAAACTCAGCAGGAACACTCCCGAAATTTAGGAAACGGGAAACTTCAGAAAAAGGTCTGTTAAGAAACTGAGGAGAAGAAAATGGAGTTCCTACAGAAGGAGATGGAGGATTACCTGGTTCGGCGGTGGAAGCTTCTCCTTCAAAGGCCTTTCCTTTTCTGAGAACCACCTCCGGCTCAGTTTCAGGTGTAGCTAGAGGCAACTGTGGATGGGACCGCGTGTGCCTGCCTCTGAAAGCCACAATTAACATGGCAGGTTTGCCACAGTGGAGTTGTCACAATGGAGTCACCAGGTGCACAGTTGCAATCTTCAAAGGCTTTGATACCTGATGCACCTTCAGAATCAGAGGCTCAATGTCGTTCAATCCCAGGGAAAATTTTCAACTTCGTTTCCCGGCAACGATGCCAGAAATGTTAGCGTCAAAAGTCACTCCTAGATTGCTTGTAGGAGCAGAGCCCAATGCCCATCAGTTTTATGTCACGATAGTTTTAATGGGTGAACAAATGGGTAGAGACTCATAAATATATCGCTCTAACTCAAGAACTGAGTCTGGTATGTCTTGATCTAACTTCAGTTAGTGAGTTGATTTAGAGATGAGCAGGTTGAAGACTTGGTGAGAGGAGTGAGCAAACTACCTCAGGCAACAAGCCTTTGAGCAGTTTGTAGAATAAAAACTTTGAATGCAAGAGCCTCTTGGTTCAGGGCTTCGAGAAACTGAAAGAGGGACTTGACTAGATCCTCCAATTCCAAGTCGTCCAACACTAAGAAAATCACAGGGACCAATTAGAAACAATGTGACTGTTATAGTGATCCAACCTACATCAACCTATAACAGTTACCACTCGACTGGATCCTCCAATTCCGAGCTGCTCTAACACGGTGTAAACAAAGACGTGAAAGAAACTGACATTCATAAGGCGAGAAGTCTCAAGAGTCCATGCATAACCAGGACAACAGTGCTTCTTTAAAGTTTTACAACTGGGAGCCTCGCTCAACCATCGATCCCTTACAAAATATAAAGACTAAGTCTCTATACTCAGAAAAATTCACCTAACAAAGGCGTGCTTAGTCATCCAAGGCATGGTGTCCCTTCAGTCAAACTCGGATCGATATTCTTCGTCAGACTCCACCTTAACTGCGCATGGCTCCTGCAAGGGGAGTAGCTGAGCCATTAAGTGCCGAGTTAGCGTGTGCAGACCTCTCTGGCTAGTCGAGGATTCGACATGGCATCTTTGGAAAAAATCGGTACACAGGACCCTCTCGGGCAGACAGCTTTCCAACTCCTCCATACTTTACACTTAATGAGTGAGGAGAGGTTTCAACCACCCCCTCTCACCTTCATTTATTCCAATCGAGAACCAGGATTGAGATTGAATCAGATGGCACCTGGAGATCATGATGATCCCTTTTGTGACTAAACTCGACGCCTTTGGCCCCTCTTGCACAATTCTTTTATTTCCCAAGTGACCATGGGCCGTGACCCTGCGTTTATTCTCAAAGGTGCTTTCATCATTCGTGAATAGGAAGGATTTGATCCTTGCTTATCACAGTCGCGATGAGCAAAACACCGAGATGGCTTAATTGGGCGCCACGCTTCCCCCTGAGATCTGACGGTCCTAAACTCACTTGGCGATACTGTGGGCCTGACTTTGTGCACTTTTGGTGCTTCGGAGTTCGGGGTTTCAACATGTAGAACGACATGGAACCCTTCCCCTTCGAACTCCCGAATGCCGAAATTCCGACATGACTAGATCTTGCGCCACACGTCCTTTGGATGGACGACTGCTATCCTTTCCTGTATGCAATATGGGCGCTATCCATCGCGCTAATCTCGGCACAACTCCATTAACCGCGATTTCCCGCCGACAATCGATATGCTCCTATGGATGAATCCGAACCGTCGACGATATAATTTTGCCCACTTACTTGCTTGGAATCCCGAAACAAGATTTTTTCGTGTTGTGCTTGGGCGCTTCTCGTGCAACTTGCAGACTTGAATACTCTTGTGCCCAGGACAAGAATTGTTACTAACAGGTTCCATCATTCTACTTATACATTAGGGAGGTTGGACAGGGCAAGGACAGGTGGTTGTATCCACCTTCCGGTTGTATCCATAGAACATAAGGGGTTGTAGCCTCCTTCTGGTTGTAGCCAGAGAATTGGGGAGTTGGAGATTCCTTCAGGTTGTATCCTAAGAAACTAGGGGGTTGAAGCCTCCTTCCAGTTGCAGCTGGAAAACAAAAGAAGTTGGTGCTTCCAATGAATGTAATTCTTAAAGACATATAAGAAAAAAACATTTAGTGGTTTTCTCTCTCTTTGGGTTTCCACGTAAAACATTGGTGTATTGTGTATGTGTGTGATTTCTCATTTGTTCATTGTTTATTTACTCTGCAACTATTGGATGATAATGCTACATTGATATAACACTTGTATTTTATGGTGAAAAAGGATTAAATTTCTCTATTATTGATTCACCCCCTCTCTCAGTAATCCAACACATGTTAGACAAGATGGGCTATAAGGATATTTTCCCTTTTTCCAGTAGCTCAAAATAATTTCAAAGGTTATCTATTATTTTGACCTAAAATCCAACAAGAATATTTTTGGATTGATTGAATCACGTAGACCAAATGTTAACATTACACAATTAAATTGAAATATGAGTATTTGAGGGTGTTGAATCTATTTATGCATTAAAACCAACAATTTTATCAATCCAAAATTGCAATTTTGGCAAAGATTGCATAGATTATGATGATGGTAAACCGGAAAAAATCAAATTTGTATAAAATTTAGTCTTATCCATTTAATTTATGTAGGAATAAAATGCAATCCTAATTAAGGATGAAAATTAAGATATATAATATAAAAATAAACTTGAACTATTATTGATGAAATGAAAGTAACTAATTAATAAATGAAAATGAAGCAATGAACTAATCTAATGACAAAGACAATGGATGATAGGCTTCCAAGAATGATTAAGCTTGTAACCATCCTCTCGATTAAATTTTTTAGGATGTTTTTCAATTTCTAGGGCTTCCCTAATGAGGTTCAATGAGTAGTGAAGGGCCAACATTACACTTTTGTCTTGATTGAAGAAAATGAGGTGTTTGTTGTCATGGAAATGCTCGACTATAGCATATTTAATGAGGTAGATATGAAGGTGTTAGTATTATGTTCTTGGAGATGGGTTTGGATAGACCCGTCAGTTTGATCAATGTAGGATTTGCCACAAGAACAATAATTTGATAGATACCCTGAGAAAGAAGAGGGTTAGATTTGTATTTGGCAATTCTAGATAATTGTTTAGAAGTTTTGTGAGGTTTGAAAAGAATTCAAACATGTATGCTATTGATAAAATTTTAGACATGAACCTATGAAAAATGGATCTTTTCCACATAACAAAGCATACAATTGTGATTAGAGCATTGAGAATTGTGTTTTTGATCATTCAATTTTTTACATCATCAAATCCTCACTTCTTTGTTTTCTGAATTTAATGTGCCTCTTTTCTCAATTCTATGCATCTTTATCTATTGCAATCTTTTAATTTCTTCTCGATGTTTCTAGCAACATTTGATGATACTTTGCTCCATCAAATATTTGGAGAATGCTCCAAGAGATATATTTTCATGTGCGTCGTCCCAAGCCCAAGTTCCATGAGACGTATCCTTTGCAACTTTTGATACTTCATAACATTATATCCTCTATGTTAATCAACTCATGGTAAAGTGTTTTTAACCTTAAGTTACTTAATTTTGAGTGTAAAAAATATGACAAAAACATTTCGGCAAACTCAAGGTTCAAAAAATATCCTCCCCACATTTAAATCAAAGAAACTAACCATATTTAAAAACAATAATAGAAATACATATAAATTTAATTAGAATGGCATGGATCATTTGTTTTTTCCATTTTCTAGAGGTTGGAGAAGGGAAAACTGGTCCTCCTCCTTGATTTCCCTTGCAGGAAGATTTTGATGGAGCATCCTATTCAACCTTTGGAAAATATGGGCATCATCATTGATCTAAAATGCACAGGGAAGGTGGCTTAGTGAAAATAAGGTGGCTTAGATGTAGTGTGACCAAGGCCAATATAGAGAGTTAGATCCAACAAGAACTAAAGGATGGATTACGAAGAACACAATTGGCCTATGGGGGCGGAAATCAACTTATAAACATTTCCCAAAGCCAAGGGTTTTATAGGCGGCTTTCTCATCTTTGAAATGAGGGACGCTTCCATTGAGTGAAAAATGTGTGAAGAAAGGAGATTTTTAAATGGTTGAGGGTTCTAGAATACAATGCATTTTCTTTTTTTTCATTCATAACTAGCAACAAAGCAAGAACCACCACCTCACAAAGCTTGAAACGAAGGAACTAGAACAACTCCATCTGTAAAGGAAATAACAAAGGTAGAAGACATGGAGTGCCGAGAGCTGGATGACTGACGAAGCCCACATTGAGGAGACAGAGCCCCTCCTTACCGCCACACATCACCATTCATCATCAACAACATAGTGGCATCCACCACACCAGCCTAGCTCCCAGAGGACATCAAGTATTGCTTCATGAGGTAACAAGTCTAGTCTCATGGTAAGTGTCACTTTAATATTTGAATCATTTGGGTAGGTTGCAAAAGGTCATTTCTTGATCGTGAAATTTTTTCTTGGGAACTATACCTTTTTCCTTATTTCACCTTGGTGGTTGACATGGTTTCCTAGTAAGTTGGTCGCCCCTGGAAAAACGGTTCCTACTAGGGGGGTCTCCTTAAAGGGTCATCGTACCACTCCCACTCATACTTACCACTTTCCATACTTATTCCCCTTTGTTTCCTCATCTTTTTGGTTTTTGGGTTCATCGACCCCAAGAAGGGCTTGTACCTCATTTCATGGGAAGAAGGGGATAAAGGCCCATAAGTGTAGCAGTTGGAAATAATTTAACCTTTTAGATGTTCACGCTAAGGTCCTGAGAGAAATGAAATGATTCTCGATAAAATTAAAGGACCTCAAAAAAGAAAATAATTAATAAATGTCTCGCTTGTTGGGGGAATGCATTGCAGTGTCTTTTACTTTCCATTGCACATGGCACTCAATGTGTTCTAACTTCAAGTGGCCTTGCGATGCTCCTTTTATTTCTTTTCATATAACCCTCAATGTTCAGACCACAATACTACTACTACTACTACTACTACTACTACTACTACTACTACTACTACTACTACTACTACTACTACTAATAAAGGTCTTGGAAAAAGGTTGCATTGCAAATGAAGGGATGCAACACACCCTTCACAAAGGCACCCATAAATGAGAAAATATGAACCCTTGATATGTCAGGAACCCCATTCCCAAGAATAGTTACCCCCCATCCACCTCATACTCATTACATGACCTAGAAAGGAGTCTTCTTAGGAAACATTCCTTGACTTGGGGATTATCGTACCCAATAGGGCACCATGACACCCCTCCCATACCTAAATTTAGAAAATTTTATAAGGTCTTTGAGCATTTGTTTAACTTGAAAAGATGGAATTTAATGCACTTGTTTGGGTGGCTCTTTTAATAGATGTTGCTTAATTAACATGATTCATATTACTTGTGGACCCTTGGAGGGCGTACTAGTTTGTCTTTGGAGGACCTTGCCCAATGAAGGCTATTCATGGAGGAACTAAGCCACTTGGACCTTCATGGGGGCTTGAAATCCCATTGGATGGATGTAACGATCCACTCATCAGAGGCCTTAGAAGAAGAATGTTGCACTTATGAAGGTGACTTTAACAATTGAACGAGGCCCAAAATCATGAAGGAGAGGGGACACCACCCTCCTTTACCAAACATCTATCTTGGATGACATTACGTCACACCTTAAGGGGAATGTTTGGCATTTTTTGCACACTTGGTGATGTTGTGGGCTTGAAGCTCCACTCTATTGCTTGATTTGGGGATGATGTGGCACCTCTCTAGCTTGATGTCCTAGCCTTTGGAGGCTTTTCCATCACATGTTCCACCTTGGAGGAGAATTTTGTGGTCTTATTTACCATTATTTTTCTATTTTGTAGCCTATGTGGGAAACGAGTCGAATCTATTTGTTGATTAAGCATTGTAACTTTTGGTTATGACCTAAAATTAGGTTTTTTATGCTAAAGTGGAAAAATGTGGACAAATTGACGGGGGTTTTCCTCATATAAATATGAGGCAAGTCATTTTCATTTATCATAACTCATCACTTGGTAATTAAATACTCTTGGATTGAAATTTCGGCCTCCTTGGGAAAAATCGTTATCTCTCTTTTTCATGTCATAATGGATGCAACACTTGTTTATTGGTGGAATAAAGGCTAGCGACTTCTCTTGGATTCTTCTTTTTGGAAAAATCGTTGGAATTCATTTGATAAAGTAAGGGTTTTGCATGATATTAGGTAAGGAATTTCTACAATTATGTGTTTTTGTTCTTAATTTCAGGGTTATACTATCAAACCCTAGGAGGAGTATAAGGGGATACACCCTCTATCAATGATTTTTTTGCTATTTTTTTTGAAATGGATCAAGGATTGCTACAATAAGTAAGAGGGTTTACACCCTTGTAGCAAGTTTTTTCTAAGGCTTGTCTTTTCTAGGGAGTAAGAGGGTTTACACCCCTAGAAGATTATCAAACCCTAGTTAAACATGAATTTCTAAGCTAGACGATTTGGAGGTTTTGTGTCTTCTTTGGATTAATAAGGGTTTAATTCTCAAATAAACATTTTATTCTCTTTTTAGTCTAGGTTTTTGTCTAATAAAGAGACTCCATTAACCCAATAGATAATGCATTAATTGCATTGGAGATTGTATACTGTTGCATTGGTAAACGCAAAATTTGAGAGATTGAATTGTTCAAGTTTGGATTTGAATATTACATGATTTACACTCTCTTGTGCTCCAAGGGTGTCTTGATTTTCTAAGTGATTGTGTTTATGTAACAAGCATTAATCTACAACTATTAGGGCTGCAACAAACTCACTCATACTTTTTTTCGACTTTTCCATCACTGAATATTACTTGTAAGCTGTGATAATTGATATGTGGGTAATAAGTTATTGTTTGGGTGGTTTACTTGATAATTTTAGTGGTTAGAACTTGATTTTGTAACAAAGTTTTTCTACATCCATTGGGATGTCATAAATACTTGTTGATAACACTCTTAAACAACCCTCTTTTTCCATCAAAGTTTTAGTTTAACATTGGAATATTGTCTACTTGTTATAAACATTGTTATCCAATATTACATGGTTGAATTTGATGATTTGATTTGCATATATTATAAGTTTGATCTTGCTGGTATATCATTGTTTACTGTTTCAATTTTGGGACAACAATTTTTCTTGTTGATTCCCCTCTTGTCTTGGGGATTTTATCATCATATATTGTCTTGGTTAGGTTTTCCTAACATTGTTTTGCAGGTACATAACCTTAGTAACCATTTACCAACTCCAAAGAATCTTTGCTTAGGCCTCAAGTTCATTTATACCTCGACCTATAGGGGTGTCCTTCCATCTCCTCACTTCTTCCCTTTCAATCCTTCTAGGGTCACCCGATAAGCCTCTCTTGTGTTGGACTTTTCCTTCACTGAAACAAGGGGGATATCTATTGAGGTGACAATGATAGGTGTCCCCAGTTGTATCACATTATTGTGGTTTGGGTTAGGCTTTAGGAGTTGTATCAAGTAGGGGACTTGCACATCATCAAGGAACCAATCAACCATTGAATGATCAACAATAAAACAATATGTCATTACTCCAACCACCTGCAAACACAAAATTAGATGCATGTAAAGGTAACAATGGTAACACATTTATCTTTCCTCCTAAAAATTCCTTAAGCCTTAGTCAAAACACGTATAAAATTCTAATTTGGTGATGAAAACAAGGATGTCCATCCGTCTTGTCAGTTGGGTAGTGGCTATAATTCATGATGAGATTCAGTTTGCATGTGGAGTTAAGTAATTTAAGTGGAGGCTCATTACAAGAGTCATGAGAACAAGTTAAGGAGTAATTAAAACCTTAAATCGACAACTGTGACAAGACAAAAGTCTAATTTGAAAATTGGGCATAACATGGAGTAAAAAGAATTCAAATCACCATTTCAAAATTGTGAGGGTAAGATCTAGCTGAGTTCGAGTTGTGCTAAGCAGGGAAACATGCTCGCGGGTGAGGAAGATGAGAAAAGCACAAAAATCATCCAGGGAAGTTGTTCCATGAACCAAGTTGTTACAGGTAACCATTAAAACCATCATAGCCAGGAAATATTTCTCCATTTGTTAAAGTCTTCTCATATATTGTCAAAATTCCTATGTTTTATAGACCCATGGTCGAATCTGCTAGGATTTGTATGAGTTTTTGAGAAAAATGGTATCTTATAGAAACCAAACTGATACAATCCTATAGAACACATTTCCTATAGAAATTTTCTTACACAGTTCCTACAGGAACAACTGTAGAAAGATCATTGTGTCTTGAATTTGTGGAAAAACCCTCAGTTTTTTCCCAAGTAAATGCTTGCTAAAATTTCCTAACCACCATGAGTACCTAAAGCAAATCCGAGCTATCACATTTTCTGAATAAGGCCTCTATAGGAAACCAATAACCAATTCTTCTCTCATTTTTTATTTTTTTCTCCCTTCTAAGACTTAACTCATAATCTTTGAAAGATAAACTCATCAACATCAACCATGGGAGATGGTTTTAATAAGAGGGAGCCAACATAACCTTCTAGAGTTTATGATAATCCAGAAATTATGGAAATTTTTCAAAAGTGTAATTGGTTAGGATACTTTGAAATACTCAAAGGGTATAATTATGAGGTGGGTAGAGAATTTTCCCTCAACTTTCAGAATATACAAGATCATGAGAATGTGGCCACAGTGAGGGGACTAGTAATTATAATCAATGAATCCTCCATCAGTGGATTAAATAGTTTTCCCATGGCCCTCCCTTGGGATAAAGAGGAGAGACAAGAAGCCATTACTACTAAAAATGCATTCTTCCTCCCAAATGAGAAACCTGATGAAGACAAAAATGGTATTAAAAGATAGTCCCTCCCTCATCCCTGGCTAGAAGTGTCCTATCACATCATCAAGTACATCACATGTGAAGAAAGGGTGAGTGTGGTATATTCTTACCACTTCATATTATTACACCAACTTAGACACCTTTCAAATCAGGAACCATGTAAGAACTTGAGCATCCCTTACTTCCTCCTCTAATCATTAAAATAAATGAGCATAAAGGTACATAAGGGAAAACAAAAGTTTTTAGCACATCATGGGCTCAGAAAATTGATAGTTTCATATTCCCTCAAACAATTAAAACACAAAATTTTGTGGACATATTTCATGAATATGGATCTGCCAGCATTTGAAGAGGCATAAGCAACAATGAGTGAGGGGGAGAGTAAAAAAGGAGAAGAACTTAAGAGAATCACTAGGACCAAAAGATCAAAACTACAAAAGAAAGAGAAAAATAAAAAAGTCGATGAGAAGGATAAGGAAGTGGTTGATGCTCTAGTTTCACTAGGGACCCCTTCTGTCAGTCCCGTAAATATCACTAGTGTAGAATGGGTGCAAACTAGAAGGAGAGTATCTAGCAGAATTAAGAGTCAAAAGAAGAAAATCACAATACTAGATACTCCACTCACCATTACATCCCAAGTGGAAGAGCTCAAGGATTCTCCTAGTCCATAGGTACCACAAGAGGAAGAAGGTAAGAAGCATAAAGAGGAAGCAACAACAAAAGATGAAAAACCACTCCCTATTGAAGGGAACTCCAAGACAAAGACCCTTGTAGAGAAGATCCTATTTGCAACCTTATTAGAGTTAGAGAAGGCCAAAGTTGATGTCATCAAATGGAAAAGAGTGGCAGAAGACAACAAAGGAAAACATAAAGAATATGATTCCCAAGATTTGGAGAAGCAACTCCAACTTATGCAGGAAAAATTTCAGATCATGCCAATGAAAAAAGTGGAATATAGCCTGAAGTTAAAGGTGGAAAACCAGAAGCTGCAGCAGTAACTGAACAAGGAAAAAATAGAACTACATGACAAGAATGAACAAGTGGAAATTATGGAAGCTACAGTCAAGACAATAGCTAAAGTGTATGTAGAGATGTTGGAATGCATGCCACCAACTAGGACATATGAAATGTTCCTAAAAGAACAATGGCATTAAAAAAAATTGAACAGTTGGCTAGATTGGTATATTTCAACCTTGATACCGCCAAGGATTTGTTAGATGCATATTAGGGCTGTAACATGGAGGTAAGGGACAAATTGTGTGAATTCTACCTACTTAACCTCATCCTACCACACCCCTACAATTGGAATCCCAATCCATATGTGGGGGATGTCCAATTTTTCATCTTTTCATCATGGCTTATGTATGAAAAAATGAGGGAAGAGGAATTAAAAAAGTACAAGGAAGAGGATATCCAAAAACCTTTGTGGATTAGAGCTGAGGCAACTAGGCATGGGGATTTAATAACCAACCATCACAACCTCTCTTTGGATAAATATGTGGCCCCAAGTTGGAAAACCAAGCAATGGGAAGAAATGGACCATCTATATGACTCATTAAGATTATTGGGATAAGTGGCAACAAAATCTTTCCACAGGAGGTGGCACTCCTTGCCTCATGGTTTGCAAATCAGAGAGCCTCACTCTCCCAATACACTGCATCTTTCCCTCCTAAGGATGCCTTGGTACAAAGAGGCTTTAAGTAAGATCAACACTAAATGGATTGGGTTGAATATGAACCCCCCACACCTCCTTTCTATGGCAACTATGGCTGAACTCAACACATAAAATAAGAACAAGAGTAGGTAAAGATTTTGAAAAATAGGGATATCATGAGGAGTAATCCATCACAAGGTATGTAGCCTAGGATATGAGGATAGGGTTTAGTGATCAACAATAGTTTAATGAACAACAACATGGTGTTAAGCAACAACAAGGTGTTGAACAAAAATAGCTTAGTGAACAACAACATGGTACATGGAAACAACCTAGCAATGGTCAAGAGCCTAGTGGGAAACAACAGTAGTAATAAGAGCAGAGGAACTAGATTTTGTTGCACAAAGGGCGTGAAAAGTTTCAGTTGCGGGGTGATGATAAGCCTAATTATTTCCTATCCCAAAGTCTCATATTAAACACATTTTCCCACCAAAATATGACTTAATACTTGTTTTTGACCATATGTAATAGTAAGTCATGGATATTTTTGCATGTTTCTTAGTAAATGTATTTTGAGGTTGATTTTTGTGTATAATATGCCTTTTTTTCTCTAATATTTATGCCAAAATATGTATGTAGAACCAATCAAGTCAAACTTCACAAGTCAAGGGCTCCAACACCCTGAAAACATGACATTTTGTCTCCCTTAGAGTGATGCTAGCCAAAAATCAAGGGACATTGTTCCCACCTACATCCAAAGCGCTCCTTCTGCATTAATTCCCACTCATGATCAACAAAAGTTCTAGATATAGATGTAATTCGATGGGATCCATCATTTACCAACTTCTCTCCTCGAACTAAGAAGGGAGATTGAACTCTCAAACTATATATAGACCTATATCCTAGGAGAGAAAAGAGACATAATTTTAGAAGTATTGTATTGAGACTTTTGTTCTAAATAATTTTGTTGAAGACTTAGAACCTTTTTTCTCTTGATTTATTCTTGTTGTTAATGAAATAAATATGGTTTTGCCTTTAGTTTATTAGCGTTTTCTCAAGGCTCCTTGTGTTTCTTGGGTAGGGCCCACTCAAGAGGGTTCAAGGACCCTATTGAAATTTTTGTAGTTTTCATGCATGTTAATTAATGATTAAATAACATTTCATTCACTTTTGAATTTTAATATAGTTTTGCATGACTAATTCTAGTTTCTGTCAAAGTTATCATTGATTTGTTAGTTATAGAAGGCATCCTGTAGAAATGTTCAATAGCCTTTTGGATCACTCTTAGGTGGCTTCCAAGGCCAAGAACCTCATATCCACTTCATTTAGTTATAGACTAGCTTTTTTAATGCTTCTAAGGACTTACACTACTTTTCTTGGCCTCATTTTTGCTTCATGTAGGAGTTTCCTGTATAAGCTGCACAATTCTTGTAGAAACTACACGGTTCATGTAGAAACTACACGTAGGATTGGTTTAGTTCTAGATTGCATTTTATCTTAATCTTCGTTTCATGAAATCATCAAAAAACAATAAAAAAACATATGGATTGTTATTAATCAAGGGATTAAACAAATTAGCTTGTTTTATTCATGCATTAGTTTAGTTATTCTTTAATTACAATTTTCTGTCATAACTTAGATTGAATTTATCTTTGAATCTCAGTTTTCTCTTTATGATTCAATATTCTTTACTACCATCAGACTAAGTTCAATATTCTTAATTTCAAGGTTAAACTATCAAACCCTAGGAGGAGTATAAGGGGATACACCCTCTATCAAGCAATTTTGTACTATTATTGTTGAAGGGGCTCATGGATTGCTACAATAAGTAATAGGGTTTACACTCTTGTAGAAATTACTTGCTAAAGTTTGTCTTTTCTAGAATGTAAGAGGGTTTACACCCCTAGAAGATGATCAAACCCTAGTTAAACTTGGACTTCCAAGCTAGGCGATTTGGAGGTTTTGTGTCTTCTTTGGATTTATAAGGGTTTAATTCTCAAAGAAATATTTTATTCTCCTTGAGTTCTAAGGAAGAGGCTCCATTAACCCAATAGATAAGGCACTAATTGCATTGGAGATTGTATATTGTTGCATTGGTAAACGTGAAATTTGAGAGATTGAATTGTTCCAGTTTGGATTTTAATATTACATGATTTAGGATCTCTTATGCTCCAAGGGCGTTTTGATTTGTTAAGTTATTGTGTTGTAAAAGCATTAAGTTATAACCATTAGGACTGCAACAAACTCGCTCTCTCATACCCTTTTTCCACTTTTCTACCGCTGAAAATTACTTGTAAGCTATTAAGGTCCTAACTCGCACATAGGTAGATCAATGTATTCGGATGTAATAAAGGTCAATATTAGTAAGACCTTTCAATAAAATAGAATAAGGCGGATGTAAGAAGACCTAATAGAAGCTTCCGCTTCTAGA
>SNQJ01S0027196.1:226340-238229 GCA_010110895.2 Picea sitchensis
CCATCACAAGGTATGTGGCCTAGGATATGAGGGAAGGGTTCAATGATCAACAATAGTTTAATGAACAACAACATGGTGTTAAGCAACAACAAGGTGTTGAACAAAAATAGCTTAGTGAACAACAACATGGTACATGGAAACAACCTAGCAGTGGTCAAGAGCCTAGTGGGAAACAACAATAGTAATAAGAGCAGAGGAACTAGATTTTATTGCACAAAGGGTGTGAAAAGTTTCAGTTGGGGGGTGATGATGAGCCTAATTATTTCCTATCCCAAAGTCTCATATTAAACACATTTTCCCACGAAAATATGTCTTAATACTTGTTTTTGACCATATGTAATAGTAAGTCATGGATATTTTTGCATGTTGCTTAGTAAATGTATTTTGAGGTTGATTTTTGTGTATAATATGCATTTTTTTCTCTAATATTTATGCCAAAATATGTATGTAGAACCAATCAAGTCGAACTTCACAAGTCAAGGGATCCAACACCCTGAAAACATGACATTTTGTCTCACTTAGAGTGAAGCTAGCCAAGAATCAAGGGACATTGTTCCCACCAACATCCAGAGCGCTCCTTGTGCATTAATGCCCACTCATGATCAACAAAAGTTTGAGATATAGATGTAATTCAATGTGATCCATCATTTACCAACTTCTCTCCTCAATCTAAGAAGGGAAATTGAACTCTCAAACTATGTTTAGACCTATATCCTAGGAGAGAAAGGAGACATAATTTTGGAAAGTATTGTATTGAGACTTTTGTTCTAAATAATTTTGTTGAAGACTTAGAATGTTTTTTCTCTTGATGTATTCTTGTTGTTAATGAAATAAAGATGGTTTTGCCTTTAGTTTATTAGCGTTTTCTCAAGGCTCCTTATGTTTCTTGGGTAGGGCCCACTCAAGAGGGTTCAAAGACCCTATTGCAATTTCTGTAGTTTTCATGCATGTTAATTAATGATTAAATAACATTTCATTCGCTTTTGAATTTTAATATAGTTTTGCATGACTAATTCTAGTTTCTGTCAAAGTTATCATTGATTCGTTAGTTATAGCAGGCATCTTGTAGAAGTGTTCAATAGCCTTTTGGATCACTCTTAGGTGGCTCCCAAGGCCAAGAACCTCATATCCACTTCATTTATTTATAGACTAGCTTTGTTAATGCTTCTAAGGACTTACACTACTTTTCTTGGCCTCATTTTTGCTTCATGTAAGAGTTTCCTGTATAAACTGCACAGTTCTTGTAGAAACTACACGATTAATGTAGAAACTACATGTAGGATTGGTTTAGTTCTAGATTGCATTTTATCTTAATCTTCTTTTCATGAAATCATCAAAAAACAATAAAAAAAAACATATGGATTGTTATTAATCAAGGGATTAGACAAATTAGCTTGTTTTATTCATGCATTAGTTTAGTTATTCTTTACTTACAATTTTATGTCATAACTTAGATTGAATTTATCTTCCACTTTCAATTTTCTCTTTATGATTCAATATTCTTTACTGCCATCAGACTAAGTTCCTTGTATGCAATTTAGATTAACTATCCTTTCAAGTTGGTGTGTTTTCCTTTAAATCGGTAGTTTACAATTTTCTTATACATTTCAATTCATTGCAACACTTCCAACCTTTGATTAGTCTCATAGCTATAATAATGTCAATGCACACTGCATATACATTGAACAACACCTATTAAGGTTGTATGAATCTCGACTTGACAAAGTAAAGTAAGAAGCCAAGGTTACACCAATATTATTGTTGCTATTCCTAGGGCCACCACAAGGCAGAAACAAGAAGAGGATCCAAGCTTTGCACATCAACTAAAATTCATTGGTATGGTCAACACGCTCGTAGACGGTGAACACATTGACACCATGGGGGAATAACTTGAAGAATCTAAGAAGTAGGCATCTAGACGAGCTCAGTTGGAAATCTTGAGCCAAATGGATGAAGTTTCAAAAGAGAAGTTGAGGCAAAGGGAACTTTTGACATATTCAAGAAGAAATAAAGCATACGCCCCACCTCCTCTAACACTAAAGACGGTGCCTCCACCTCCACCTCTAGTTCATTATATGTCTCCACAACCCACACCAAAAAAACAAGATATTCTCCTAAACATTGATGTACTGGGTATTATGGGAAATTTGATGAATATGTCAATACTTGTGGTGGATATGTGAAATATCCATTCCATAAGAAGAGAAGTATTGAAGGATTTAAAGGTACAATATGAGCTAGGATATCCTTCAGTGATTATGAATACTATGTACCATGGGAACTAGTTAGAGGACAAACCTAACTTTTACCTTTCTTTGGGTGTAAATGGTTTTCGTTTGAATAATTGTATGTTGGATTCCAAAGCCTCAGAAAACGTGACGTCTCTAAAGATCATGAATCAACTTGGCTTGAATACAACCCACCCTTATGGAAATGTTTGTGATATTGATTCGAGAAAAGTGAAAGTATATGGTCTCATAGAAGATGTGGAGGTCTATTTGCAGGGTTTCCCCTGCATCAGACTCATTATGAATATAATTGTGATTGATGTACTCGATGCTTGGGACATGCTCTTGTCAATAAGTTGGTACTTTACCCCCAGTGGTTTTATTAATATGGATCTGAATCATGCACATATCCTGATGGGAGATGGGATGTTCTATATTCTGTATAGTCAACAACTTGCTAAGAATAATGAAGTTGATCCAAGTATCCCATATTACTGGAGTGATTGTGAGTATGATGTGACAACTTAGGTCATTGAGTATGATCCTTGGGATTTACCTTTTCCACATGAATATTGTATTGATACACTGTCAGGAACCCTTCATATGTCAATTCATATGACTTGTGGAAAAGGTAAATCCCTATAACCCTTCATATGTCAATTCATATGGCTTGTGGAACCTTGGAGGGCGTACCTATTTTTCTTTGCAAGACCTTGCCTGATGAAGGATATTCATGGAGGAACTAAGCCACTTGGACCTTCATGGGGGATTGAAATCCCATTGGATGGATGTAGCGCCACACTCATTGGAGGCCTTAGAAGATGAACGTTGCACTTGGGAAGGTGGATTTAGCACTTGGACGAGGCTTGGACGCATGAAGGAGAGGGGACACCACCCTCCTTTGACCAAAATCTCTCGTGGATACAATGACATCACACTTTGAGGGGAACGATTGACATTTTTTATACACTTGGCGATGTTGTGGGCTTGAAGCCCCACTTTATTGCTTGATTTGTGGATGATGTGGCACCTCTCTAGCTTGACATCCTAGCCTTTGGAGGATTTTCCATCACACGTGCCACCTTGGAGGACAATTGTTTGGTCTTATTTACCATTATTTTTCTATTTTGTAGCCCATGCRGGCAAAAATTCAAATCGWTTTGTTGATTRAGCATTGTAACTTTTGGTTATGACCTAAAATTAGGGTTTTTATGCTAAAGTGGAMRAATGTAGACAAATTGACTTGGGTTTTATTCATATAAATATGAGGAAAGTCATTTTCATTTCTCATAACTCATCACTTGATAATTACATACTCTTGGATTGAAATTTTGGCCTCCTTGGGAAAAATCGCTATCTCTATTTTTCATKTCATAATGGATGCAACACTTGTTTATTGGTGGAATAAAGGCTAGCGACTTCTTTTGGATGCTTCTTGGAAAAATAATMGRAATTTCTTTGATAAAGTAAGGGTTTTGCGTGATATCTCTTGAGTTAGGTAAGGAATTTATGCAATTGTGTATTTGTRTTCTTAATTTCAAGGTTAAACTATCAAACCCTAGGAGGAGTATAAGRGGATACACCCTCTATCAAGCAATTTTCTAYTATTATTGTTGAAGGGGCTCATGGATTGCTACAAGAAGTAATAGGGTTTACACTCTCATAGYAATTCCTTGCTAAAGTTTGTMTTTTCTAGAAAGTAAGAGGGTTTACACCCCTAGAAGATGATCAAACCCTAGTTAAACTTGGACTTCCAAGCTAGGCGATTTGGAGGTTTTGTGTCTTATTTGGAYTTATAAGGRTTTAATTCTCAAAGAAATATTTTATTCTCCTTGAGTTCTAAGGAAGAGACTCCATTAACCCAATAGATAAGGCACTAATTGCATTGGAGATTGTATATTGTTGCATTGGTAAACGTGAAATTTGAGAGATTGAATTGTTCAAGTTTGGATGTTAATATTACATGATTTAGGCTCTCTTATGCTCCAAGGGCGTCTTGATTTGTTAAGTTATTGTGTTATAAAATAATTAAGTTATAACCATTAGGACTGCAACAAACTCGCTCTCTCATACCCTTTTTCCACTTTTCTACTGCTGAAAATTACTTGTAAGCTGTGATAATTGATCTGTAGGTAATAAGTTATTGTTTGGGTGGTTTACTTGCTAATTTCAGTGGTTAGAACTTGATTTTGTAGAAAAATGCTTCTACAACCATTGGTATGTCATAAATACTTGCTGATAACACTCTTAAACAACCCTCTTTTTCCATCAAAGTTTTGGTTTGAATATTGGAATATTGTCTACTAGTTATAATCATTGTTATCCAATATTACATGGTTGACTTTGATGGTCTGATTTTCAGTTGTTATAATTTTGATCTTGCTGATATACCATTGTTTACTGCTACAATTTTGGGACAACAATTTTTCTTTTTGATTCCCTTCTTGTCGTGGGATTTTTATCATCATATATTGTCTTGGTTTGGTTTGCCTAACACTCTTTTGCAAGTACACAACCTTGGTAACCATTTACCAAATAAAAATACTCTCTCCTCAAGCCTCAATCTCATTTATACCTAGACCTATAGGGGTTTCCTTCAATCTCCACGCTTCTTCCCTTGCAATCCCCTAGGGTCTCCTAGGAAGCCTCCCTTGTGTTAGACTTGTCCTTCACTAAAACAAATGGGATATCCTTTGAGGTGATAGCGATAGGAGTTACTCATTGTATCACACGCTTGTGGTTTGGGTTGGGCTTTTCCCTAACTACAAATTGTGTGATAACACTTATCATTTTAATTTTTTTAAGGCATAATTCTGGTTACAATATGGACAACTATCTTGATTCTTCTATTCTTCCTAGAAGGACCTCTCCAATTGTTTCCCAATGGTAATATGCCATATCCCTTGACCAATCTTAGAGAATATTTTGGCTCCATAGATATCAAATTCTACAATTGTTGGTGTGCCAATAAGGCCAACATAGGGAGAACTGAGTTTTGGAGGATGAAGCAACCCATTTCTATATACTTTTATCTTTACAATGATATTTTGTAATGGTGACCTCCACTATTCAACAAACTAGGTGCTCATTGGCTATATGATGTATTTAATAAGCCTTTTCTGTATATCATCAAAACCATTATTTTCTAAGCACTTGAAGATTTTAAAGTGTGACCTAGTCATCTCCATGCTATCCTCTACCCTTTGCTCCATTTGGTGAAATAGAGAATCCATTATAAACATCTTTTCCTGAATCTTCATCAACTTNATATCATCAAAACCATTATTTTCTAAGCACTTGAAGATTTTAAAGTGTGACCTAGTCATCTCCATGCTATCCTCTACCCTTTGCTCCATTTGGTGAAATAGAGAATCCATTATAAACATCTTTTCCTGAATCTTCATCAACTTAATATAATTAACTAATGCAGGATCAATTAATCCTTTCTAGCAGAGAAAACCTTAAGGTGTAATTTATTTGTTGCTCCTTGCCCAGATTTAAAAAAAGTCTATTTATCATGATAGTCTCAAGCTCATAGCTGATTAAAATTTTCTACCATCATGTGTTTTCACTAGAACTACAGGGTACAAGTAAGATGTGAAACTGTTAATGGAAAAGACTCTCCCTCCTCAATACCATAGTACAAATAAAAACATGCTTTCCGCAACTTGAAATGTCCATGTTATCATTAGTCACATTAAGAACACACTACCTCTTTTCCCCATTACTTTATGATAACTTTCAACCTTTAATAGTAGTTTGGTAAGTGATGTTGATTCAACTTGATGACCTAAGTTTGTTTTAGAACATAAGTTACTAGCTGAAATTTGGAAGGGAAGTTTGATACCGACCCATTCATAAATTTGGCAGCCTTCATGAGTAATCCCCATCAAGAATTTACTTCTTGTCCCATACCTTGTCTAGAATAAGGACCTACCCATGTTAATTGGCTGAATTACAGGCTTTCCATATATAATATAAGAGAGCCTTGTAGGTTGTTAACGAGAAGTTCTTAATTTGGGCGTGCTTCTGGAATCGTTCTATCGTAGATTATACTACACAAAACCCACATGGAATATTTAGTTATTAACTTCATAGGTCCATAATTTGAGGTCAAAAACCTCGAGGAAGCACCTCATAATATTTGAACAATGGTACAAGAGCAATAAATATGACTAACATCAACATCTTCTTGTCCATAGATCAGACTTATAGGTGGTTGTTTCCTTGTCATATTTTCATATTGAACAATGTAAAGAATCTATGTGCCCATCTCTAATGAAGAGTGTTTTCTTTTGGATTTCCCCCATTTTCTACCAAATCCATTTCAAACAAGCTTGGTATCTTGGATATCTTACCCAAATTACACTACCAATTTCCTCATAAAATTTCCACTAATGTAAGAATTGTATGTTGATCTTTCCATCTTAACCATTTTTATAGGCACATGGAACTTCCCACCTTAGGGAAGAGGACCACTCTTAAAAGATTCCCAAATTTCTCCGCTTCCTCTTTGAATTTAGCTTCTCACATGTCTGCCTCTACCGTCCTAGAAAAACTCTTTGGCTTTAGCTAATATTGTTTTCCATTATCATGTGTCTTGCTCTATTAATGTTGTGGTATTTTAAAATAAAAACCAAGTTTCCCACTCTTGGCGCCTCCTCTAAGAATCCCTTATTAGGTCATCTCTAACTATCCTGCCATAAATTTATCCCTTCAACATTTGTTCCCAGATTGATAAAAATAATGGATACAATATTTTTCCACTTAATTAAGGATTGCATGTTGATATTTCCATCTTAAAAACTTTTGTAGGCACATGGAACTTCCCTCCATAGGGAAGGGGACTGTTCTCAAAAGGTTCTTTAATTTCTATACTTCTTCTTTGAATTTATCTTCCCACATGTCTTGATCTACAATCCTAGCTAAAACATTTGGCTCCAACCAATCTCATTCTCCCTTATTATATAATTTACGTACTCTATTAATGTCACTGTCTTCTAGAATAGTATTAATGTCATGGTCTTCTAGAATAATATTAATGTCACAGTCTTCTGACCAAGTTTACCACTCTTGTATTCTCGTTTAAACATCCCATATTAGGTCCTCTCTAATCGTGATGCCAAAAATATATCCCATCAACATTTGTTCCCATATTGATCAAAATAATGGATACAATATTTTTCCACATACTTACGATGAGCTTACAAATATTAGTTCCTTCCCTCCCATGATGTGTTTTCACATATAATTTTCCTCAAGGGAAATACATATGAAATAATTTGGCTCAAATTCACCCACTTAGTAATACTTTACAAGGAAAATGAATCAACTAGAAGTCTAAATCCCAAAGGGGATGATCCCACTCTGAATCCAAGTTGTTTGTGCCGCATACAAAATGCTGCTATATACTTGAACATACATGCAATGCAATAAAAAAGTTTAAGAATGGAAAATTCATGTACAAGTATCTGTGATACAACATACACTATAGAAAGCAAAAAGACCGCATCTAGTATTTTGTTGAATTATGAAATGGTTGTTGCCGCTCAAGAATAGTTTTTGTTCAACTTACATCTCCTATTTTTTTGGGGATTTCTCCAAGGGTTGTATATAGAATAACAAACTTCACAAATCCCACTTTTTTACTGTTAATTCATAATCCTTATTTTCCCACTTCGCCCTGGTGGTATCATAGCTTGGCTATGGGGTGGTGTCCACATTGGACTACCTACTATTGGGTGGAAGTCGCTCGGTCTCAACCGATTGTTTGGTCTGCTGAATTTCAAACAAATAAGTTAATCTTGCTATTTAATTGAGATAATATGTTATTTTATGTTATGGTTACATGTCTTGAATGTTGTAGAATGAATTCTATAAGTTAGTTGTTGGTTTTAATGAGTGACCCCTTCCATGTATGCCACTATAATTCCTGTAATGGAAATTAGTAGCTTGCCAAAATTCAGTGTTGTATGATGGTTTAACAAAAATAGTGTGTGTACATGGGATCTCACACTAGACTTATTAAGATAGTTTCCAATTTTCTATCATCCCTCATTCCCCTCATTGACAACTAAATTCAACGATTCAAGAATTTATACGATACATTTTTCCTACCAATTTAACTTTTCAAACTGTTCTAKATGTACACTGAGGTCGTTGCAAGAAATATAAATGATTCTCTTTTTMTTGTGMATGTCAAACATCGATTACCAACACRTTTCCCTCTACAGGTGGATTGGTGTATTATCTTGTGGTTGGGAATCTTAGAGAGAAGCATCCAAAGAATTGGCTTGGGCCTTGTAACTTGATTTCCCTCTATGTATTTGTCATTTATACATGGATCAATCRCCAAAGTAGATATTGAAMATTTACATAGTAAGTTTCTTCAACAAGAAAATGATTTCCTAAGTATTCATTTTCTTAAATATGTTAAGGTACTTGTTGTTCAYATTTCACAATYTGGCACTAACTTGTAGAGACTCTTCTAGTCTTATAACCTACATGTAGTCATGGAAACTCTATGAGGTTTTGTATTATTTGGGCATGTCCATTGTGGTTAAAAAATTCAATTTCTTCAGCGACTATGATCCAATTTCGCTTCCTTTCCTCTCTTTTGATTGTTTATTTAAAGATTCTCTTTTGTGATGCATTGTCAAAATTAGTCCATTAAATTTGTTGTTGGTGAATTTATTTAAATTTCATGTTTTGGCCTTTTTCTTTCTTGTCTTATTAGTAAATGAACATCCCGTAAATGTAGAAACCAATCAAATATGAAAGGAAATTCCCCAGTTATTAAACCAAATTCATTTATGTGCTTATCTCTATGATTCATTTAGAAGTTGGAGAAAATACTGATAGATGCTTGATTGTTGTTTCAGAAGTTAGCTAGATCTTGGTGAGGCCTTTACAATGGTATGGGTAATTGTTGGCTACTTGATTTTCTATTCTAGAGCATAGTTTAGACCTTGGGAATGCCTTTGTATAGGTTATTTCAAGTGGAAATGTAGACATGTTCTGAAGTAGACATATGCATATGGTTATTATCTTCGAGAACATGTGCATGCTAAAATACAATTCTTCGAGTACTTGCAAGGTGAGGCCGAATCTGATTTAGGTATATTCTTTCCATCAGGGATATGTGTGATCCTTACTTGAATCTCTTCAAGAATATCATACCACCCAATCACAATTATCTATGTGTGAGCCCTAGTCTAGTCTTCATAGTGCTAGGGAATTTGGTGTTAGTTCTCAGAGCTAACGTGGTGCCTAGGTTCTAAGCACCTATACACCTCTGTGTTTAGGATCGATCATGCATGCCTATTATTATTCCAATACCGGTACAAATATGGCATAGATGTAAAAGATAAAATATGGATCAATCTTTAATTCCATTCTAGTTTTTCTCATTCATTACACTTGTACTACATAACTAGGTATTATGATGATGTATCCTAACCATCAAGCTTTATGCCTAATATGATCTGCTCTTTTGTTTGCCCCTATTATGCTACTAATTTTTATTAGGGCTACATGATCTATGGATTTGGAGAGTTTTCTAATTATGTATCTACAAACGTTATTTTTATCATGCTCATCTTAAGAATCTACCCAATGAATGCAATTCTATACCAATTTTCCCATTTGAAAATTTAGAATATTGAGAAGCTACCAAAATGCTTGTGATTTTGAATTTGAGTTGGTGAATCTCGGGGTTCAAAGACAAAGCCATGCTTATTAGGCACCTTTATATTTTAGAGACCATTATTCTCACCGTGGCTTGGGAGGTCTATTGATTAGAATTTTTCTCCGAGTGGTTGATATCTGTTAATATAAAAACCTCGTTGTATTTTAGTTTTCCTATCAGTGTATTTTAGTTGTTTTACACTGCATTAATCATAAGTGACTAGATTGTGATTAAAATTTCAAAAACTACTAGTGCAGAGCTCCTAAGTCATGGTGTAATAAGCATAAATTTATGTTTGAAACTTATGTTTTGTCAAATTAACTTTGGAAAATTTTATGGGAATGAAAATAATGAAACATTGCAAATATGTATTGAGGCCAATTTATTTTCTATCATAGATGTAATCATGTAAAATTATGCTTGTGTGTGTATTCATCCTTTGAAATGGCCTTGGCATAGATGTTTTAAGAAGGTAAAGCGTGTAGGGTGCAATGGGACAAAATATGCTAGAAGAAACATGGAATTATTCCTTCGAGGAACCTCAACTTTTGAATAAAGGTTACCGAAAATCCATTACTAACTGAGATGGGACTTGGGAACAATTTTATTTATTTATGCAAACTCTGAAATTGAAAATTCTTTGATTTGTTTTGGAGTTACTTATACAATTCCCATATACACAATATTTCACTTATACTAGTACAAAGACATAACCTTTTTAACCATGTTTCAAATATTTCCAAGAAAAGCTTACTAGTTACTGTTGGAAAATGCAGTGGTTATCTAAATTCAAATTTGTAATCTAACCATATTAATATTTATTGGCCAAGATTTATTTTCACACTGACAACTGGAAATTAATAATGATGGTGTCTTTATGTTTATGGGTATATTACAAAATTATTGTATCAACATGTAGTATCCCATGCATCATGATGAACAATGGTGATCCATGCATCATCTCAAGCAAAAATAGAAGGTTTATATGCCACCCATGTGTATTTGTTGGCATATAACAATAGGAGGATCTTGTGTTAAATGACAATAATTGAGCTAATGTTATCTATATTTTCTCTAGACTCAAATCAATAACATTTTATATGCATTAGAAAACTATATGTCTTTCAAATTTGCATGCATCCTTCACTTGATTTCTGACATGTTTTATTTATGTAAAATGATCTTATCCTAGTTTGACATCGCTTTATGTAATGTGCAATGATAAACATCAACTTTTCATGCAATGTGCGGGTTTTCTCACTTTGTTCATGGATAGTACACAATGTAAACCATTATGATGGGAATTTGTGGTACAAAGACTCACTCTTGCAAGAAAATATGTTACAGAAGTAGAAGGAAAAATAAATTTTTCCACATATGTTTCAAAACGATATCTTTGTGAATGGAGAATGAGAAAAAACCAAGATAGGATTTTTCCATCTTGATGCGGAAAAAATATCAAGCACCATCTAGTGTTGCAGTCCCAAATGATAGTTTCTTGATTAGTGTTAATGTCAGTGAGCAAATGAAAAATGATGGGCCTAAACCATATCTACGTAGAACTTGTTCAACTATGTAGTTTGTCGGTGGAAATGTTAACTCTTTTGATATTGTTTCTCTTCTCTATGAAGGACAATCTGGTTTAAAAGAAATTATTAAATGCAAAATTCTTGATGAGTATCACACATGTAACCTAGAGTTGACACAATTAGACTGTTGTGTTGATGATCCAAACCATTACACTATTGGTACAAATGACGCATGGATTGAGAGTATGCATAAGGTTATTCATGTGAATATGGTCTAAACAAATGAAAATGTAAGACTTTAGTTACACCATCCCTCATTAAATGAACTACTATTATGGCTAGGTTTGACTAGTTAAACTATATTATAGAAGATGGCTTCTTTAGCATTTATTAAACATGGATATTATATTGGATCTAGCTTGGATGTGACTCCTCTATTAAGACA
>SNQJ01S0027196.1:238239-268409 GCA_010110895.2 Picea sitchensis
CTTCTCCTTCATCAGACTTGTCCTGTCAGCAGCAGCAGCATCCATCACCTTCGGCTTGGACTTGTATCGGAGAAGACTCTTGCTCCATGAGTTAATTGGTCCAGGTATCATGGTATGTGTCATTTTTTTATCTTTATGACCTTTATATATATGCATCAAATTCCTTTTATTTCTAATGACTACTTGGATCTTACATTAACCCACTTGACCATGGTTGGGGGGATTCACAGGGTATCCTAGCAAGCTTGTACCCATAGGTTTTGGTCTGCCATAGGGGGGATTTCTAAAGGGCCATTGTCCGCTCCCATCATATCATCACTTTTACATCTTATCTCCCACTCATCTTCCCCATTCCCCCAATCTGGGCATTAGGATGATCTATTTGTGGGGTTACACCTTATCTCGTGGGAAGAAGGGGCTAAAGGCCCAGAAGGTAAAAGCAGCTAGTAAAAGTTAAAAGCCATAAAATGAAACCTAGAGATGTCTCACCCAGGGATCCCTGAGAAGGCAATAAAAAGACTCTCATCAAGAAATAAGAGGGACCCAAGAAAAAATAACAAAACAAGACCTAGCCAAGAGGATAGGGGGTCTCATCACGAGCCAGCCTATTATGTTCATGGGTACCTAGCAGTATGACATTTCCATTATCTGGTTACCACGCCAGGGCAGTGACCTTTGGTTGCATGGCCAAGGAAAATGGGGTCTCATCACGAGCCAGCCTTATCATCTCTGTGAAAGTATTTGTGGGTAACACTATCAGCTCTGGTCACCACGCCAAGGCAGTGTCCTCTAGTTAGACCTTGAAATAAAATAAATAAGAAGAAGCAATAAAGAAAATAAAGAATAAAGGCAATAAAGGGCTTGGAAAGAATTGCATCCATGACAAGTACATCTCGCCTTCTACAAAGGCACCCACAAGTAATATCGCACACCCCCGTACACCCACGTCTTTCACTCTACCAGTATGTTTGGACATCCCTTGACCACATCACCTCGTTTTACATGGCTTGGATGATACCCTCTAGATACTTTCCTTTTCTTATGGATGTTGGCCCAATAGAGTATTTTGTCTTTTTCTTCGGCTTTGTATTGTAGTTCATTGTAATATCTTTGAGCTATTGAATGATATATCAGGGGTTTTATGCATGTATTTGATAAAATTAATGATGAAATGTGATTCACATTGCTATGATCCCTGTGACTAATGAGCCCATGGAGGGCGAAGTTTTTGATGTGCAAGACCATGCCCGACGGACAGGTACCAGTTGGACCGGTACACATGGGGAGATGATTAGTTCGAACCTCCATGGGGCTAAAGAGCCCATCATATGGTTGTTGGGACCCCATCAAGGGCAAAGACAGGACAGTGATTGGATGAGATCTTGCACATAAGAAGAAGAAGGACGTTCCACCCAAAACACTTTGGCTGAGGCCAACCCAAGGTGGTTGACCCACTTCAGATGGAATGTTTTCCTTTTGATGGCCAGGACGTCATCCAGAAGCTATTGACGTCACCTTGAGCGTGTGGCAGTTTGATAGGACAGCTGGCACGTGTAGCATCTTGGAGGAGCCCAAAAAGGGCTAACGTCTGACTTTTGGATGCTGGACTAGCCCCAAAAGGGCCTAACGTCTCCCTCAAAGGGGCTTGACATCTCACTTTTGCTCATTTATGTCTTTTACTTAGCATTTAATGTAAAAACAATATAATTTTGGTTTGTAGCCTTGTCGGCTATTTTTAATGACCTAATTTTAATTATAGGTCATGATAAACTATATATTGAGGATGTTTTTCCCTCATTTGAACATAAGACACAACTCACTCTCTTGTGAGGTTTGATTTTTGTGCCCTACTTGGGTATTTGGTCTTCTAAAGTGAGGCGCACTTGTTGATGGAAGGATTTTCTTGGCATGTTTGGCATTTCTCTTGAAGGAAGGTTTACAACTAGGGTTTGCATATGCTTTTCATCATGATATGTAAGTGTTTTTCTTGCAAAACTTCTTGATTGAATGGTTGTAGGTTTATATTCTTATATTTACTTATAAATTTGCTAATTTTAAAACCCTAGGTGACAAGCACACAAGTAAGTCCTTGTTTCATGTCCCCTTAGAGAGAAATATTCAGCCATTGAAGAAGGAAGGAAAATCCTAGCCTTTGCTACACTCACTTCACTTCTTCCCTTGTGCTAGTTGTGATTTTTAAAGGTTAAAAAGGAGGTGACATCCCAGGCCTAGGTTATCTACACCTAGGGTCATCCATCTTCTAAGGTTTTAGTGATAGAGCCTTGCCATTGCAACACTCTCCTTCACATGATCCTCTTGTTTTAACTCTTCTCATATGCTAGCCATTTTTCCAAGTTTGACCTAAAGAAGGAGGAAAGAGCACGAGGCCTTGCTTAAGCAACACCGGAGTGAGCCCCTTTCCCCTAGGGTTTTGATTCTAGGGCCCTGCCATTGCAGCACTCTAGAACCCTTCCCTCTTGTCTTTAGCCTAATATTCCTTCAAACTTGCGCCCTCTCCTTAAATGACTCCATCTACCCTTAGGCACTAATCTTGGACATACAACGTTGAAGTGATAGTGCTCAAACCTACTCTCAAAACTTTAAATTTTGAAACCCTAACTAATTAGCTAACCCTAACTAGGCTGACATCACAATTCGTTATTCCATATTGACGCAACAACCTTTGATGATAAGCAATTAGATGATGATTGAAAGCATTTATTGAATAAATATTGGTTAGATACTTTGTTGATTACATCATCTCAATAGTTATTGATGAATTGATATTCCCCATTGCTATATTGATAAAACATTGATCTCATTAATATTTGTTGTTTTACATTGCTTACATATTGATGTCAGATAGTTACATGAAGTACTAACCCATTGATTTATAGCCTGCATATATATTGTATTGTTGTTGTCTTGTTCCAGGCAAGTGTTTTCATTTGGGCATACACTTCTTTATTGGCTGATTAGCCGGACTTTCTGACCTTGGTGGTAACCTGTGAGGAGGAAATTTTGCCTTGACCTTTATACTTCAGCCTCTTCAAAACCCCAGGTTACCGGGGACGTCTCCCCTAGGCTAACCTCCCTACATAGAAAGAACCTCCCCATTGAAGTGACATTGGGTGGGGAAGGTTCATGTTACGCCAGTTTTACTTCTATCCTTTAGCCTTTTGACCTAGCTACAAACTATGTGATAACATTTTGGCGCCGTTGTCGGGGAACACTGAGTCAATCTTCCTCAAACGACAAACCTTTTCGGTAAGCCTTGCCTCATAAACCTTTTCTTACAATCTTACCTGGAGACTCCACTAGGGTGTTATTCCCCTTTTCTTTGATAGTTTCAAGCAAATTATCTAGCGAATCCACTAATGATGAAGCCAACTATGACTTCACAATGGGATCCAGGGAACTACAAACCTTTGGACATGAGTAAAATCCCGGGATATCCCAGAAAAATGCCTCTCTTCTATAAGAATTGGCTCCCTAGATTCTTTGGCATCGATGGAGAAAGTCCCGATTATCACATAAGCAAATTTTGGGAATTCTTTCAATACCGTCCTATCAGTGACGAAGTTGAAGACTTGGTGATGAAACTCTTCTCTACTTCTCTGCGTGGAGGGGCTAAGAAATGGTATGATAATATTCCAGCTACCAGCATCACATCTATGGACCATTTCGAGGAAATCTTCCTTGCAAAGTGGGCTATGAAATTGGAAGATATACAATCATTGCTAAAATATCTTGAATGCATAAAACAAATAGAGGGTGTGACTGCCAAATTTTTCGGGGCTTGGTTCCAAAAGTTGCTTTACCAGATTCCTGAAAGCCATCGTCCTAAATACAAGTACCTCGTTTATCTCTATACTAATGGACTTCAAGGGAATTTGAGTTTCCTTCTAAATAAGAAGAATCCAAAAACACTTGTAGAAGCTCACAACATGGCCATTCAAATCGAAAAGAATCTCTTCTTGTCCAAAACCAATGCCATGTACACCCTCATCTTGATAAAACTAGTTTCCCTTGAAACCTTTGCTGAAGATCCACAAGAGAGAAGGGAACAAGTTTTTGACTAGCAAAGTGAGGTCGTAACTAAGGAGAAAAAACCTAAGCAATATGATGAAGTATCCACCTGTGCTCCTCCCTCTGATGAGATCATCCAAGAACCTGTTTCTTCTGCACAACAAAGTGAAGATGAGGTTAGTTGCTTTCCACTTTAGGATTCCAATGACACCTCATTCCTTGATTCAGAAAATGAAGAAGAAAAGAAAGCTTTGAACGAAGTGGATGGCCCTTATTGTGCAATCAAAGACAAAGAATCAATTCATGAGGATGAAACAATAATGCATGCTGAAAACACCAAGGTCCTCGAAGCCCCTGCACAAGAAGAAGCGGTAAGTTACCCTCCTACCCTAGTTTTTGATGATTCTTTACTTTATGATGAAGGAAATGAGGAGGAGGAGAGTGAATTTTCAAATGTCTCAAACCTTGCATGTTATGACACAGATAGTGACATTGTTGATAACATTGATGAGTTCATACATGTTGGGAGACGTAGGTAGGATATAGTTGGTTATGACTTGGATCCCATCTATGACACTGAGAGTCATTTTCAGATGTTTCCCTTGCAATTATCACAACAGATTACTTTTGACCAGTGGCAACAAGGAGATGAGGTTTTTACCCATACTCTCCAAAAACCCAAGGATGACCCAATACCCTATTTTCCTGATGATTTTTGGTCATACCTTGAGGACTTTGATGACTGTTCTTCTGAGCATTTGGATTTTTTTTGTGAAGATGATCGTCAATCACCTCTCTACTCATATTTTGATACACGTAAGAACATTGTTTGCCTAAGGAAAGTCTCTCATGAATTTTCACTCCAGCCACCTGTTATTACTTTACTGTGCTTGTCCATTAAAGGTGTGATTGGGAAGTATATTTTTAATGTTGAATTTCCTCTTAGGAAAACCCTAAACTCCAAGGGTTGGTTGGGCATTACAAGTTTGAGTCGGTTATTCTTGTTTTTCGATTTTCTCTTGGTAGTTTGCAAATCATCTGCTAGGTCTTTTTCGATCCCTTCCTTGACTTCAGAGCATGAGGATGCCCTGGGTAGCCAGTTTGCAGACCCTTTGAGTCATTTTTTTGAACCTTTCTCTTCTCATGACCTTTTCTTGAAGTGGATTGAATACTTTCCTCAAAGATGGACTTGGCAAGATTTTATCCCTCCCACCCGCCTCCATGAGTTAGACTTTGAGACCTCCGATGATATGATATACATTATAACTCATGACATTTTTGTGCTTAATTTATCACTATTTTGGTTTATGATGAAGCACAAAGGCAGGTATCATGGGACATTGTTGAATTGGCTTCACTGGTTGTTTGACTACACCAACATCCAGCTAACAGGTAAGTGCAGGTAAGTACTTCACTTTGTATTCATTACCTTATATATACATGTATATATATTGTGGGGTGGCAATACCACCCCACCTTTGTTACTAATGCCCTTTTTGAGTCTAATCAGGTCTGCAGGTTATGCCAGAGATGTTGAGGTTCTCATGTACTCTACGGTGAGCACATGTCCCCGAGTTGGAGCCAGATGTTATCCCCATTTTCTAGAGATAACTAGGAGATCATGTCTCGAGGCCCACAGGTCCTAGACATGGAGTACCGAGAGCAGGATTGACCTGAGCATGGCCCTGGAGGGCCCATCTTTCTTCTCCTTCATCAAACTTGTCCTGTCAGCAGTAGCATCATCCATCACCTTTGGCTTGGAATTGTATCGGAGAAGACTCTTGCTCCATGAGGTAATTGGTCCAAGTATCATGGTATGTGTCATTTTTTATCATTATGACCTTTAGATATATGCATCAAATTCCTTTTATTTTTGACAACTGCTTAGATCTTACATTAACCCACATGACCATGGTTGGGGGGATTGTTAGTGTATCCTAGCAAGCTTGTACCCATAGGTTTTGGTCTACCACTAGGGGGATTTCTGAAGGGCCATCGTCCGCTCCCATCATATCATCACTTTACATCTTATTTCCCACTCATACGCCCCATTCCCCTGAATGCAGGCATTAGGATTATCTGTTTGTGGAGTTACACCTTATCTAGGTGGGAAGAAGGGGCTAAAAGGCCGAGAAGGTAAAAGCGGATGGTAAAAGTTAAAAAGCCATAAATGAAACCTAGAGATGCCTGGCCCAGGGGATCAGAAGGCAATAAAATCCTCTCAACAAAGAAATAGAGGGACCCGTAAAATAACAAAACAAGACCTAGCCAAGAGGGATAGGGAGTCTCATCATGAGTCAACCCATTATGTTCATGAGTATCTAGGGGTATGACATTGTCATTATCTGATTACTTGCCAGGCGATGGTTGCATGGCCAAGGAAAGGGGGTCTCATGCGAGCCAACCTTATCATCTCGTGAAAGTATTTGTGGGTAACATTGTCAACTATGGTCACCCACGTAGGCCAGTGTCCTCTAGTTAGACCTTGAAATAAAATAAATAAGGAAGAAGCAATAAAGAAAAAAAAATAATAAAGGCAATGAGGGCTTGAAATAATTTCATCCTTAATGATTTTCTTCAAGCCTTCTACAAAAGGCACCAGACAATATCGTACACCCTCGTCTTTCACTCTATCGATATGTCTAGACATCCCTTGACCACATCACCTCATTTTACATGGCTTGGATGATACCCTCTGGATACTTTCCTTTTCTTATGGATGCTATCCCAATAGAGTATTTTGTCTTTTTCTTGCTTTTGTATTGTAGGTCTTTGTAATATCTTTTGAGCTATTGAATGATATATCAAGGGGTTTTGTGCATGTATTTGATAAAATTAATGATGAAATGTGATTCACATTGCTATGATCTCTGTGACTATGAGCCCATGGAGGCGAATTTTTTGATCTTGAGACCATGCGGCCGGGCCAGTGCAGTTGGATGGTACATGGGAGATGATTGGATTCGGACCTCCATGGGATGGAAACCCATCGAGATAGTTGTTAGGACCCCATCGGGGAAGCCGGGGTGATGATTAGATGAGCTCTTTCACATGAGAGGAAGATGTTCCACCAGGACACTTTGGTAGGGGCAGCCAAGGGCTTGACCCACTTTCGGATGGAGCGTTTTTCCTTTTAGCGGGGCGTCACCGAAGCTATTGATGTCACTTTGAGCGTGTGGGAGTTTGATAGGACGGTTGGCACGTGTAGTAGCTTGGAGGAGCCCAGAAAGGGCTAGCGTCTGACTTTTGGATGCTGGACTAGCCCCAAAAGGGCCTAACATCTCCCTCAAAGAGGCTTGGCGTCTCACTTTTGCTCATTTATGTCTTTTACTTACCATTTAATGTAAAAACAATATACTAAAAATCATATTGTTTTTTAGTTATTAGCCTTGTTGGGTATTTTAATGACCTAATTTTAATTATAGGTCATGATACACACTATATATATTGAGGATGTTTTCTCTCATTTGAACATAAGACACAACTCACTCTCTTGTGAGGTCTGATTTTAGCGCCCAACTTGGGTAATTTTGTTGGTTTAGTGAGGCACACTTGTTGATGGAAATATTTTCTTGGCATGTTTGGCATTTCTCTTGAAGGAAGGTTTACAACTAGGGTTTGCATATGCTTTCATCATGATATGTAAGTGTTTTTCTTGCAAAACTTCTTAATTGAATGATTGTAGGTTTATATTCTTACATTTACTTATAAATTTGTTGATTTTTAAAGCCCTAGGTGACAAGCACAAGTAGGTCCTTGTTTCATATACATAGAGAGAAATATTCAACCATTGAAAAAGGAAGGAAGAGACTAGACTTTTCTACACTCACTTCACTTCTTCCCTTGTGCTAGTTGTACCTCTTAAAGGTCAAGAAGGTGGAGACATCCCAGGCCTAGGTTATCTACACCTAGGGCCATCCATCTTCTAGGGTTTTAGTGATAGAGCCTTGTCATTGAAACCCTCCCTCACCCGATCCTCTTGTTTTAACTCTTCTCATATGCTAGCCATTTTCCAACTGATCCTCTTGTTTTAACTCTTCTCATATGCTAGCCATTTTTCCAAGTTTGACCTAAAGAAGGAGGAAATAGCACGAGGCCTTGCTTAAGCATCACCAGAGTCAACCTCTTTCCCCTAGGGTTTTGATTCTAGGGCCCTACCATTGCAGCACTCTAGAACCCTTCCCTCTTGTCTTTAGCCTAATATTCCTTCAACCTTGCGTCCTCTCCTTAAATGACTCCATCTACCCTTAGGCACTGATCTTGGACATACAATGTTGAAGTGATAGTGCTCAAACTAACTCTCAAAACTTTAAATTTTGAAACCCTAACTAGGCTGACGTCACAATTGGTTATTCCATCTTGACGCAACAACCTTTGATGATAAGCAATTAGATGATGATTAAAATCATTTATTGAATAAATATTGGTTAGATACTTTGTTTATTGCATCATCTGAATAGTTATTGATGAATTGATATTCCCCATTGCTATATTGATAAAACATTGATCTCATTAATATCTGTTGTTTTACATTGCTTTCATATTGATGTTAGATAGTTACATGAAGTACTAACCCATTGAGTTATAGCCTGCATATATATTGTATTGATGTTGTCTTGTTCCGGGCAGGTGTTTTCATTTGGGCATACACTTCTTTATTGGCTGATTAGCCGGACTTTATGACCTTGGTGGTAACCTGTGAGGAGGAACTTTTTCCTTGACCTTTATACTTCAGCCTCTTCAAAACCCCAGGTTACCGTGGATGTCTCCCATGGGCTAACCTCCCTAAATAGAAAGAACCTCCCCATTGAGGTGACATTGGGTGAAGAAGGTTCCTGTTACGCCAGTTTGACCTCTATCCTTTAGCCTTTTGACCTAGCTACAAACTGTGCATTAACATTGAGTTCAGCCATAGTTGCCATAGAAAGGAGGAGTGGGGGGTTCATATTCAACCCAATCCATTTAGTCTTGATCTTACTTAATGCCTCTTTGTACCAAGGCATCCTTAGGAGGGAAAGATGCAGTGTATTGGGAGAGTGAGGCTCTCTGATTTGCAAACCATGAGGCGAGGAGTGCCACCTCCTATGGAAAGATTTTGTTGCCACTTATCCCAATAATATTAATGAGTCATATAGATGCTCCATTTCTTCCCATTGCTTGGTTTTCCAACTTGGGGCCACATATTTATCCAAAGAGAGGTTGTGATGGTTGGTTATTAAATCCCCATGCCTAGTTGCCTCAACTCTAATCCACAAAGGTGTTTGGAGCTCCTCTTTCTTGTACTTTTTTAATTCCTCTTCCCTCATTTTTTCATGCATAAGCCATGATGAAAAGAAGAAAAATTGGACATAAAACACATAGGGATTGGGATTCCAATTGTAGGGGTGTGGTAGGATGAGGTTAAGTAGGTAGAATTCACACAATTTGGCCCTTACCTCCATGTTACAGCCTTGATATGCATCTAACAAATCCTTGGCGGTATCAAGGATAAAATTTACCAATTTAGCCAAGTGTTCAATTTGTTTTTAATGCCATTGTTCTTTTAGGAACATTTCATATGTCCTAGTTGGTGGCATGCATTCCAACATCTCTACATACACTTTAGCTATTGTCTTGACTGTAGCTTCCATAATTTCCACTTGTTCATTCTTGTCATGTAGTTCTATTTTTTTCTTGTTCAGTTACTACTGCAGCTTCTGGTTTTCCACCTTTAACTTCTGGCTATATTCCACTTTTTACATTGGCATGATTTGAAATTTTTCCTGCATAAGCTGGAGTTGCTTCTCCAAATCTTGGGAATCATATTCTTTATGTTTTCCTTTGTTTTCTTTTGCCACTCTTTTCCATTTGATGACATCAACTTTGGCCTTCTCTAAATCTAATATGGTTGCAAATAGGAGCTTCTCTACAAGGGTATTTCTCTTGGAGGTCCCTTCAATAGGGAGTGGTTTTTCATCTTTTGTTGTTGCTTGCTCTTTATGCTTCTTACCTTTTTCCTCTTGTGGTACCTATGGACTAGGAGAATCCTTGACCTCTTCCACTTGGGATGTAATGGTGAGTGGAGTATCTAGTATTGGGATATTCTTCTTTTGACTCTTAATTCTGCTAGATATTCTCCTTCTGGTTTGCACCCATTATGCACTAGTGATATTTAAGGGACTAACAAAAGGGGTCCCTAGTGAAACTAGAGCATCAACCACTTCTTTATCCTTCTCATTGACTTTTTTCTTTTTCTCTTTCTTTTGTAGTTTTGATCTTTTGGTCCTAGTGATTCTCTTAGGTACTTCTCCTTTTTTCCTCTCCTCCTCACTCATTGTTGTTTGTGCCTCTTCAAATGTTGGCAGATCCATATTCATGAAATATGTCCACAAAATTTGGTACTTTAATTGTCTAAGGGAATATGAAACTATCAATTTTATGAGCCCATGATGTGCTAAAAACTTTTTTTTTCCCTTATGTACCTTTATTCTCATTTATTTTAATTATTAGAGGAGGAAGTAAGGGATGCTCAAGTTCTTACGTGCTTCCTGATTTGAAAGGCATCTAAGATGGTGTAATAATATGAAGTGGTAAGAATATACCACACTCACCCTTCCTTCACATGTGATGTACTTGATGATGTGATAGGACACTTCTAGCCAGGGATGAGGGAGGGACTATCTTTTAATACCATTCTTGTCTTCATCAGGTTTCTCATTCGGGAGGAAGAATGCATTTTTGGTAGTAATGGCTTCTTGTCTCTCCTCTTTATCCCAAGGGAGGCCCATGGGAAAACTAGTTAATCCATTGATGGAGGATTCATTGATTATAATTACTAGTCCCCTCACTGTGGCCACATTCTCGTGATCTTGTATATTCTGAAAGTTGAGGGAAAATTCTCTACCCACCTCATCATTATACCCTTTGAGTCTTTCAAAGTATCCTAACCAATTACACATTTGAAAATTTTCCATCATTTCTGGATTATCATAAACCCTAGAAGGTTATGTTGGCTCCCTCTTATTAAAACCATCTCCCATGGTTGATGTTGATGAGTTTATCTTTCAAAGATTATGAGTTAAGTCTTAGAAGGGAGAAAAAAATAAAAAATGAGAGAAGAATTGGTTATTGGTTTCCTATAGAGGCCTTATTCAGAAAATGTGATAGCTCAGATTTGCTTTAGGTACTCATGGTGGTTAGGAAATTTTAGCAAGTATTTACTTGGGAAAAAACTGAGGGTTTTTCCACAAATTCAAGACACAATGATCTTTCTACAGTTGTTCCTGTAGGAACTGTGTAAGAAAAATTCTATAGGAAATGTGTTCTATAGGATTGTATCAGTATGATTTCTATAGGATACCATTTTTCTCAAAAACTCATACAAATCCTAGCAAATTCAACCATGGGTCTATAAAACATAGGAATTTTGACAATATATGAGAAGACTTTAACACATGGAGAAATATTTCTTGGCTATGATGGTTTTAATGGTTACCTGTAACAACTTGGTTCCTGGAACAACTTCCCTGGATGAGTTTTTGTGATTTTCTCATCTTCCTCACCCGCGAGCATGTTTCCCTGCTTAGCACAACTCGAACTCAGCTAGAGCTTACCCTCACAATTTTGAAATGGTGATTTGAATTCTTTTTACTCCATGTTATGCCCAATTTTCAAATTAGACTTTTGTCTTGTCACAGTTGTCAATCTAAGGTTTTAAGTACTCCTTAACTTGTGCTCATGACTCTTTGAATGAGCCTCCACTTAAATTACTTAACTCCACATGCCAATTGAATCTCATATTGAATTATGGCCACTACCCAACTGACAAGACGGATGGACATCCTTGTTTTCATCACCAAATTAGAATTTTATACATTTTTTTACTAAGGCTTAAGGAATTTTTAGGAGGAAAGATAAATGTGTTACCATTGTTACCTTTACATGCATCTAATTTTGTGTTTGCAGGTGGTTGGAGTAATGACATATTGTCTTATTGTTGATCATTCAATGGTTGATTGGTCCCTTGATGATGTGCAAGTCCCCTACTTGATACAACTCCTAAAGCCTAACCCAAACCACAATCATGTGATACAACTGGGGACACCTATCATTGTCACCTCAATAGATATCCCCCTTGTTTCAGTGAAGGAAAAGTCCAACACAAGAGAGGCTTCTCGGGTGACCCTAGAAGGATTGCAAGGGAAGAAGTGAGGAGATGGAAGGACACCCCTATAGGTCAAGGTATAAATGAACTTGATGCCTAAGGAAAGATTCTTTGGAGTTGGTAAATGGTTACTGAGGTTATGTACCTGCAAAACAATGTTAGGAAAACCAAACCAAGACAATATATGATGATGAAATCCCCAAGACAAGAGGGGAATCAACAAGAAAAATTGTTGTCCCAAAATTGCAACAGTAAACAATGATATACTAGCGAGATCAAACTTATAATATATGCAAATCAGACCATCAAATTCAACCATGTAATATTGGATAACAATGCTTATAACAAGTAGACAATATTCCAATGTTAAACTAAAACTTTGATGGAAAAAGAGGGTTGTTTAAGAGTGTTATCAACAAGTATTTATGACATCCCAATGGATGTAGAAAATTTTTGTTACAAAATCAAGTTCTAACCACTGAAATTATCAAGTAAACCACCCAAACAATAACTTACTACCCACATATCAATTATCACAGCTTACAAGTAATATTCATTGATGGAAAAGTGGAAAAAAAGTATGAGTGAGTTTGTTGCAGCCCTAATAGTTGTAGATTAATGCTTGTTACGTAAACACAATCACTTAGAAAATCAAGACACCTTTGGAGCACAAGAGAGTGTAAATCATGTAATATTCAAATCCAAACTTGAACAATTCAATCTCTCAAATTTCACGTTTACCAATGCAACAATATACAATCTCCAATGCAATTAGTGCCTTATTTATTAGGTTAATGTAGTCTCTTTATTAGACAACAACCTAGACTAAAAAGAGAATAAAATGTTTCTTTGAGAATTAAACCCTTATTAATCCAAAGAAGAAACAAAACCTCCAAATCGTCTAGCTTAGAAATTCATGTTTAAATAGGGTTTGATAATCTTCTAGGGGTGTAAACCCTCTTACTCCCTAGAAAAGACAAGCCTTAGAAAGGACTTGCTACAAGGGTGTAAACCCTCTTACTTATTGTAGCAATCTTTGATCCATTTCAACAAAAATAGAAAAAAATTCATTGATAGAGGGTGTATCCCCTTATACTCCTCCTAGGGTTTGATAGTATAACCCTGAAATTAAGAACAAAAACACATAACTACAGAAATTCTTTACCTAATATCATGCAAAACCCTTACTTTATCAAATGAATTCCAACGATTTTTCCAAAAAGAAGAATCCAAGAGAAGTCGCTAGCCTTTATTCCACCAATAAACAAGTGTTGCATCCATTATGACATGAAAAAGAGAGATAACGATTTTTCCCAAGGAGACCAAAATTTCAGTCCAAGAGTATGTAATTACCAAGTGATGAGTTATGAGAAATGAAAATGACTTGCCTCATATTTATATGAAGAAAACCCAAGTCAATTTGTCCACATTTTTTCCACTTTAGCATAAAAACCCTAATTTTAGGTCATAACCAAAAGTTACAATGCTTAGTCAACAAATAGATTTGACTTGTTTCCCACATAGACTACAAAATAGAAAAATAATGGTAAATAAGACCACAAAAGTCTCCTCCAAGGTGGAACATGTGATGGAAAAGCCTCCAAAGGCTAGGACATCAAGCTAGAGAGGTGCCACATCATCCCCAAATCAAGCAATAGAGTGGAGCTTCAAGCCCACAACATCACCAAGTGTGCGAAAAATGCCAAACATTCCCCTTAAGGTGTGACGTAATGCGATCCAAGATAGACGTTTGGTAAAGGAGGGTGGTGTCCCCTCTCCTTCATGCTTTCGGGCCTCGTTCAATTGCTAAAGTCACCTTCATAAGTGCAACATTCTTCTTCTAAGGCCTTTGATGAGTGGATCACTACATCCATCCAATGGGATTTCAAGCCCCCATGAAGGTCCAAGTGGCCTAGTTTATCCATGAATAGCCTTCATCGGGAAAGGTCCTCCAAAGACAAACTAGTACGCCCTCCAAGGGTCCACAAGTAATATGAATCATTTTAAGTAAGCAACATCTATTAAAAGAACCACCCAAACAAGTGCATTAAATTCCCTCTTTTCAAGTTAAACAAATGCTCAAAGACCTTATAAAATTTTCTAAATTTAGGTATGGGAGGGGTGTCATGGTGCCCTATTGGGTAGGATAATCCCCAAGTCAAGGAATGTTTCCTAACAAGACTCCTTTCTAGGTCATGTAATGAGTATGAGGTGGATGGGGGGTAACTATTCTTGGGAATGGGGTTCCTGACATATCAAGGGTTCATATTTTCTCATTTATGGGTGCCTTTGTGGAGGGTGTGTTGCATCCCTTCATTTGCAATGCAACCTTTTTCCAAGACCTTTATTATTATTATTGTTATTAGTAGTAGTAGTAGTAGTAGTAGTACTATGGTATGAACATTGAGTGTTATGTGAAAGGAAATAAAAGGAGCACCGCAAGGCCACTTGAAGTTAGAACACATTGAGTGCCATGTGCAATGGAAAGTAAAAGACACTGCAATGCATTCCCCCAACAAGCGAGACATTTATTAATTTTTATTTTTTTTGAGGTCCTTTAATTTTATCGAGAATCATTTCATTTCTCTCAAGACCTTAGCGTGAACATCTAAAAGGTTAAATTATTTCCAACTGCTACACCTCTGGGCCTTTATCCCCTTCTTCCCACAAAATGAGGTACAAGCCCTTCTTGGGGTCAGTGAACCCAAAAACCCAAAAGATGAGGAAACAAAGGGGAATAAGTATGGAAAGTGGTAAGTATGAGTGGGAGTGGTACAATGACCCTTCAAGGAGACCCCCCTAGTAGCAACCATTTTTCCAAGGGTGACCAACTTACTAGGAAACCATGTCAACCACCAAGGTGAAATAAGGAAAAAGGTATAGTTCCCAAGAAAAAAATTCATGATCAAGAAATGACCTTTTGCAACCTACCCAAATGATTCAAATATTAAAGTGACACTTACCATGAGACTAGACTTGTTACCTCATGAAGCAATACCTACTATCCTCTGGGAGCTAGGCTGGTGTGGTGGATGCCACTATGTTCTTGATGATGAATGGTGATGTGTAGCGGTGAGGAGGGGCTCTGTCTCCTCAATGTGAGCTCCGTCAGTCATCCATCTCTCGGCACTCCATGTCTTCTACATGTGGGCCTCAAAACATAATTTCCTTAGTTACCCCTAGGCTAGGGGGTAACAATAAGAAATCTCATGAGGATAATAGCTTTTCTTTTTGCGATGAATTGATTGTTTTGTATTTTAAAATGCTCAACTTCCTTCCACCCTCTATTTCCCTACACACAAGCTACTAGATATTGAAGATATATGTTAAAGTCACACTGTAACAAGCATTTTACACCAAGAAATTTAAAATAATGATAACAAAACTCATAAGGATAATAGCTTACAATTTCAGCAATATTTTTATTGTCTTAGTTGACTCTTTCTACTAACCATTCCCCAACATAAGTAGCGGAGGGCTATGTTTTTATGTTCAATACATTCTAGTATGTAAAGAATGAGTATAAACCAACACCTAGTCCGATCGATTTGGATATGATATCAATCAAACCCTATAGGAGCAAATACAAGATAAAACGTATCAAAGCCAAATAAATATCTAGCAGATCCAAAGCCAACAACATATCCAACATCCTCAACAGTCACAATTTCCCTTAGTGTGGTTCCAAATGAATTTGAATGAGTGAAATTTGTATCAGTAACATTAGATATAAAACCTATTCGAAAGCTAGTTGAGTCACCTTCTTGATTCATCATTTCAAATAGTACATCTTGTTTTTGACCTCGTAGTGAAATCATCAACTAATGGAAAAACAAAGTAAAATTCCCTTGCTATTAATGTGTCCACCTAGTCAAATCGAACTTGTTTTGTCAGATCTGTTACTATTCCTACCTTTTTTATTTCCTTTACATATGGAGTTGCTCTAGTTCCTTTGTTTCAATCTTTGCGAGGTGGTGGTTCTTGCTTTGTTGCTAGTTATGAATAAAGAAAAAGAAAATGCATTGTATTCTAGAACCCTCAACCACTTAAAAATCTCCTTTCTTCACACATTTTTCACTCAATGGAAGCGTCCCTCATTTCAAAGACGAGCAAGCCGCCTATAAAACCCTTGGCTTTGGGAAATGTTTATAAGTTGATTTCTGCCCCCATAGGCCAATTGTGCTCCTCGTAATCCATCCTTTGGTTCTTGTTGGATCTGACTCTCTATATTGGCCTTGGTCGCACTACATCTAAGCCACCTTATTTGCACTAAGCCACCTTCCCTATGCATTTTAGATCAATGATGATGCCCATATTTTCCAAAGGTTGAATAGGATGCTCCATCAAAATCTTCCTGTAAGGGAAATCAAGGAGGAGGATCAGTTTTCCCTTCTCCCGCCTCTAGAAAATGGAAAAAAAAAAAATGATCCATGCCATTCTAATTAAATATATATGTATTTCTATTATTATTTTTAAATATGGTTAGTTTCTTTGATTTAAATGTGGGGAGGATATTTTTTGAACCTTGAGTTTGCCGAAACGTTTTTGTCGTATTTTTTACACTCAAAATTAAGTAACTTAAGGTTAAAAACACTTTACCATGAGTTGATTAAAAGAATACATTTAACATAGAGGATATAATGTTATGAAGTATCAAAAGTTGCAAATGATACGTCTCATGGAACTTGGAATTGGGACGAGGCACATGAAAATATAGCTCTTGGAGCATTCTCCAAATATTTGATGGAGCAAAGTATCATCAAATGTTGCTAGAAACATCGAGAAGAAATTCAAAGATTGGAATAGATAAAGATGCATAGAATTGAGAAAAGAGGCACGTTAAATTCAGAAAACAAAGAAGTGAGGATTTGATGATGTAAAAAATTGAATGATCAAAAACACAATTCTCAATACTCTAATCACAATTGTATGCTTTGTTATGTGGAAAAGATCCATTTTTAATAGGTTCATATCTAAAATTTTGTCAATAGCATACATGTTTGAACTCTTTTCAAACCTCACAAAACTTCTAAACAATTATCTAGAATCGCCAAATACAAATCTAACCCTCTTCTTTCTCAGGGTATCTATCAAATTCTTGTTCTTGTGGCAAATCCTACATTGATCAAACTAACAGGTCTATCCAAACCCATCTCCAAGAACATATTACTAACACCTTCATATCTACCTTATTAAATATGCTATAGTTGAGCATTTCCATGACAACAAACACCTCATTTGCTTCAATCAAGACAAAAGTGTAATGTTGGCCCTTCACTACTCATTGCACCTCATTAGGGAAGCCCTAGAAATTGAAAAACATCCTAAAAGATTAATCGAGAGGATGGTTACAAGCTTAGTCATTCTTGGAAGCCTATCATTCATTGTCTTTGTCATTAGATTAGTTCATTGCTTCATTTTCATTTATTAATTAGTTACTTTCATTTCATCAATAATATTTCAAGTTTATTTTTATATTATATATATTAATTTTCATCCTTAATTAGGATTGCATTTTATTCCTACATAAATTAAATGGATAAGACTAAATTTTATACAAATTTGATTTTTTCCGGTTTACCATCATCATAATCTATCCAATCTTTGCCAAAATTGCAATTTTGGATTGATAAAATTGTTGTTTTTAATGCATAAATAGATTCAACACCCTCAAATACTCATATTTCAATGGAATTGTGTAATGTTAACATTTGGTATACATGATTCAATCAATCCAAAAATATTCTTGTTGGATTTTAGGTCAAAATAATAGATATCCTTTGACATTATTTTGAGCTACTGGAAAAAGGGAAAATATCCTTATAGACCATCTTGTCTAACATCTATTGGATTACTAAGAGAGGGGGTGAATCAGTAATAGAGAAATTTAATCTTTTTTCACCATAAAATACAAGTGTTATATCAATGTAGCATTATCATCCAATAGTTGCAGAGTAAATAAACAATGAACAAATGAGAAATCACACACATACACAATACACCAGTGTTTTACGTGGAAACCCAAAGTGAGAGAAAACCACTGAATGTTTTTTCTTATATGTCTTTAAGAATTACATTCATTAGAAGCACCAACTTCCTTTGTTTTCCAGCTACAACTGGAAGGAGGCTTCAACCCCCTAGTTTCTCAGGATACAACCTGAGGGAATCTCCAACTCCCCAATTCTCTGGCTACAACCAGAAGGAGGCTACAACCCCTTATGTTCTCCGGATACAACCGGAAGGTGGCTACAACCACCTGTCCTTTCCCCATCCAAACACCCTAACGTATAAGTAGAATGATGGAACCACTGTCACATTATCACTGTGAGATATACTGTTGTAAACCCGTACCAACCAAACTACACCAAACAACCTGTACCAATTGTTAGAACCATATATAATAGGGGAATCAATATTCTAACTCTATCTATCTATTTCAGGCATTATGCTTTTTCTCATGACGCATGGTGAAGGCGGCAGAAAGTGCTCGACACTGTCCAAGCATAAGATGAGTACCTGCACGCGAGCTTCAAGGCGAATTTCGGTGCATTTTTAGAAAAAAATTATGAATTGGTTTGAATGGAAAAAATCTATTCTTGTGGCTTATTAGCCAAATTTGGTTTTTATAATCAATTTTTGGTCTTTTAAGCAAAAATTGGCCCCTCGGCCCTTATGCAGAGTGTTATGTTTTGGTTTTTCAAAATATAATTTTTTTTTTTAAACTATTTTTCCAAAAATATTATATTGGCCTAGGGCCAACTTCTGAATACTCAACACCAAGGATAAGCGCCATTTCATACACCAACAACAAACACACAAGCCAACGCCAACGCCAATGCCAAACTCCAAAGCACAGCCTCGGGCTCACTTCATCGAAAGACCATATCATGGTTGGCTCATATAAACACCCAAAGCTCAGTTTACCACGTGAATGTGGGATATTGCCCACAGGAGCCAAAAAATATATAAAACGCAGCTTATAAACCCTATTCCAAGTGTTTGAAAGAGATTCAAGGTGTCAACTGCAGGGAATCACGCATGCGTAAAGGGTTATGAGGTGTCAAGGGATACCATCAAGCCACATCTGGTTAAAGCTCAGGAATCGCTAAGTCCCCATGTGCAGATAGTCAAGGATATTTGTGGTCCTTGCACAGATCAAGTCATTTTTGTTTCACAATCTCATGGCACCCTCGTAAACAACACCTTTTATATCCAGGCGAGAAGGCTCATGTACCGCAACGGTTGGATGGGAAAAAGAAACCAAGACGCAAGAAAATAGATTCATCAATGCCTTCGTTTCTTGACAATACTTTTGTAGGACAATCAGTTCATGGTGTGTTGGATGGTTCATTTGATGTTGGCTACTTGCTGATGGTTAGAGTGGGAGACACTAATACAGTCCTGCGAGGTGTAGTCTTTGATCCAAGAATGTCAGTGCCTATTTCTAAAGAAAATGACATTGCACCAAATGTCAGACTTCAAATTTTCTCAGAAGACCATGAAGTAGAGAGCAACGGTAGGAAGCTTGTCTCTGGATTGATCCCTTATGCGGGCACAATTCATGCCCATGGGTTTGAAACTGTCAAGATCCCCATAACAATAATCTATGATGATATCAAGGATATTTATGACGAAAATGTTGAACCTGGTCAACTGGTTGTTGTTGAAGGAAAAGATAAGAAAACAATTTCCAAATGAGTAGAACCATTGCCAGTTCAAACGATGGAATTAAGCATTCCAAATGAGGATGATTCTCATAAATCCTCACATGCAAGAAATGATGTACCATATTTGGATGGAAATTACAGTTCATGTTCTGAACATATGAATATAAACAAGATAACTGAAGTAAAAGAGTGAAATGAACTGTCCACCAGCCAAGTCTTACAGGAGAAAGACAAAGTGCTTCTCTCAGGACAAACCGAGAAGGAAAAGGCCAGTGATTCCAGGAGTAAAAGGAAACCACAGAAGAAGCAATTAATATCAGATATTATTGCTTCTAAACTTTCCCATCCAGAAAGTTGGAATAAAGAGACAGAACAGTCCAAGTCTGCTGATGAAATGGCGGAAAATATCTGCATGACTGACAACAATGAGCAATCCCCATGCCCAAAATGCTCACACCATTACAATTGACAAGAGTGTATGCAATTTGGATTGTAATTTAGCAGTTGATGAAGGCTTCCCTAGCGTTGATGCTACTATGGATGTTAATGGTAGTGTCTGCAATGGTGATGAACCTGGATCAAAAGATGAAAGCATCGGCATGGTTGAAGAACCCATGGCTATTGACGAGATTGTTTCTGTAGTTGACCCCCTGTGAGAGTTGATTTGAATGTCTGTAAGGTTGGCTTCTCTGTTTTAAATACTCAGATTGATGACAAATTTGATGGTATTGTAGCAGTTCATGAGAGTGTCTCTAAGGTTGAGGTCCCTGTAATTGTTAATGGGAGTGTCTGCATTGTTAATGACACTTTAACAGGTTATGAAAGTGCCTGCAAGGTTGAGTCCTCTGAGGCAGTTGAAGAGATGGAGTTCAAGATTGGGTTGCCAGTGGCAGTTGATGAGAGCGCTTGCAATGTGAAAGACATTGTAGCAATTAGTCAGAGTGTTTGTATGGTAGACTGTCATGTGGATATTGATCAAAGTGTCTGTAAGTTGGATGCTATTGCATTTTTTGATGCATGTACTGACATTGGGAAGGCTAAAAGTGAGGAGGATGCATTGGAGGAATGTTCTGTAGAGATGGTTTCAGAAGTTGCCAGTGATGTTGACTATGATTGCAATGTTTGTGAAGAGGATGAACTTGTTTCTTATACAGGGAAGAGTTAAAAAATCGCTCAAGAGTGCTTAAGTGACTTGGACACATTGATTCTGATGGCGTGGTGCAAGTGAAAGGTCGGGTTGCATGTCTCATTGACACAGGAGATAAACTTCTTGTAACAGAATTGATGTTCAATGGTACATTCAATGAGCTGGATCATCATCAAATAGCAGCACTTGCAAGCTGCTTCATTCAATGTGATAAAACATCTGAACAAGTACATTTGACTAATGAGATTTTGAAGCCATTGTGTCAACTTCAGGATAGTGCACGATTGATTGCATAAGTGCAGTGTGAGTGCAAGTTAGAAGTTGATATAGAACAGTATGTTGAGTCAACAAACCGTCCACATTTGATGGATGTCATCTACCATTGGTCCAAGGGTGCTTCATTTTCATAGGTTATCAGTAGAACAGATATATTTGAGGGCAGTATCATACGCATGACAAGGAGTTCATATGAGTTTCTGAATCAGCTGAAAGCTGCTGCACATGCAATTGGAGACACAAATCTAGCATTTCGATGCATTAGTTGGGAAAGAGAGAGCTGATTCTTGGGCTGGATATTAGCAGCGCACAAGTGGCACTTTCCAGCAGGGCATTCAAATTACAGTTGAGCAATTACAGGAGGAAAGCCAACAAGAAGAATATCATCTCCAGAATCTGAGGCAGCGGTTAGAGGGAGGTGGCAGAGTATCTCTTTTTCCCAGGCAGAGGACCAGCAGTCAAAGGGACAAGTGGCCATTATTTCCAAAATTCGAGGGATAGGCATCAACAACCTTCTAGCGAATTTGGAGAAAACCAAAGAAACAGTTTCTAAATGTAGTTTCCCTTTAATTTACTGTTTGATTTGTTTTAGGAGACAATTGACATGTGTCAACCTTTGTAATTGTTTTCTATTTTTAGAAAGCAGGGGTAGAGTTTGATTTTTCCAAGACTGATGGTATCTTTACCTTTATATGCACATATAAAAGACCAGAAGGGGGTTCGACCTGTGTGGGTTTTGGTTCGACCTGTGGGGTGTTTTTTTTTTCCATTTGGCTGGAACATGGGTTTGCCATTCCAGAAAACCTTTTCTGTAATCTTCAAATGATCTATCAGTAATGAGCATGTTGTTTACATGATTCTTGTGCGGATGTGTTGGTGGCGTTTTTTCTCTGCTAAGTATTTTTCCTGTCATTTTTCCACTTGTTTTCAATTCTTATTGTCAGAAGATAATAACAGAGCAGAATTTATTAGCACAATACTCTGCATCTATTCTTTTGATAATATTTATGTTACTCATCTAAAAAGATCAGTTAAGGAATTCGTAGTTGCTCCTTTGATTGGCTTTTTCCTCCCCTAGTTCTTCCTTAAATCGACACCATCAAAACTTAATTCGATTCAACTTTTCCGCTACCTTGCCCTGTGTAAGAACTTTGTCCAGATCTGAGAGTGAATCACATATTTAATCGCAGACCCCATTTGCCCAATGGCCCTCCTTGTTGTCCCAAACAACCATTTAAAAACCCCAACCCCATACTTTCATAGCTAGCTCGATATCTATCCTATTACAAACCAAGTCAAATAAAAAAGAGAGATCCCTCTCTGAGTCTTGGAGGGCTATATCCAAGACTCCAAGTGGTTCGAGGTTACCTCTGTGATTGCCTCCGCAACCCTAGGCGAATTACAGAGCGTTAACACCAATAACCTTAACCATGCATCAACCTGTACCCCAACTTGTAATCAATGTGTACCATAAACAAGTGCATCAACCATGCACGAACTTGTACCTCAACCTGTACCATGAATAAGTGCATCAACCATGCACCAACCTACACAAATAGACTGTCACAACAACATGTCCAAACAACCTATCACAACAACCTGTCTCATCAATATTATCAATCAAATCAGATCTACCCACCAATATCAATCACCAAGACAACTCTCAAATATGTGCATCAACCAAGCATAACACAACAACTCATAATCATCACCAATATTAATATGTGCTTCTAATAATATACCAATACAAGTATGCTACATCATCCATAAATCATGTGTCAATAATACTACTAACAAATGCCTCCAACCATGTACCAAGTATGTACCAATCATGTATCAACTAATCATCAACTATGACTCATCAATATGTACCAACATCATCAACTATACACCTCATGTATGTATCAACTCATCAACTACTTGTCTCAACCATGTACCCAACATGTACCTCAACCAAAAGCCCTCATCAATTTCATCATCCAAATCTGATTTGTAAATCTATAATAGACCTAATGTATAATATCACATACCTGCAAACCTTACTTAACTTTAACAACAAGAGACTAGAATTTTCATCAAACTTTACTTTAGTCTCACATGAATAATTTTGGATTAGTCAAAAACCCTAACTTGCAATAATCATAACTATGTACTTGTAATGAATAAAGATATGAAAATGGTACACAATTTTCTTCAGTGTCATTTATGCAATTTCTCTAAACTTCAATACTTGGAACCTCTCATAAAAGGAGTTATATCAAAAATGGCATACATTTTTGAATTCTGGCTTATTCTAGAGAGCGAACTTGTAGAGCGTGCCCCGCACAGAATATTTGTTGTATAGATCTGAAAATTGTACACATGATACTACAGACTGTACTCTAACCAACACATTTGGTCTTACTGAATTTGTATTTGTTATGAACAATTTATGACTTTTTTACCCGAAACACTTGTTTTAGACTAGTTTCAGGACTAGCCACAAACCCTATTTTCCACGGAGTGTAAATCCAAAAATAAAATGACCCACAAGCTGAATTTTGTACCACAACTACTTGGATATGTTTCCTCAATGGCCTCCCAATTTCACGATCTGAATCATTCTATAAAACAATTTATTGTGAAAATGGTGAGATGACCTGTAAATAACATACCTTAGAAAGCATCATCAAAAGAATTTATCCTCCCTTGAATTTAGATCTTCTTTACTTCACCTTCCCTCTGAAATTCGGCTTAGATATCCTTTGGTTACCTCAATCACCTATATATATTCAATATGCTCAAGTGTGATTGAAATGAGAGAACCTTGCCTCTTATTTATACTTTCATGTAGCTTCCTTAGAAGTATTTTCTAGACCACTTTGTCCACATAGCCACTTTGTCCACATAGTCACATATGTCCAACTTTGTCCAATTTGCCACTTGTCCATATATCCAATAGCCACTTGACTAATTAACCCATTTTCATCATTTTAGTTTTAACCTTCTTATAACCATTTTCCATAATTAGAAATGTTTCCATTTACTTTATTATTTAAATAATCCTCCTTGACTTTGTCACTTCACTTTATTAATTAAATAATCCTCCTTGACTTTGTCACTTCACTTTATTATTTAAATAATCTTCTTTGACTTTGTCACTTCACTTTATTATTTAAATAATCCTCTTTGACTTTGTCACTTCACTTTATTATTTACATTCTAAAATCTCTTAAACCACTTTGACTACTTTGACCTTTTGGGGCTTCTAGATGACTCATGAAGGTTCTCCAACTTCACATGGCCATAACTCTCTAACCGTGAGGAGTCATGTGGCGTTCCACATACCACTGGAAATGGAACGAAATTTACTATCCATATAGAATATTCTTTCCTGCAAATATATCAAAACTCATACCATTATCCATCAAACAAACTTGGGTCCATTACCCAAACCTGGGTTCTCCAACTTCTCATGGCCATAACTCTCTAACCGTGAGGATTTATGTGACATTCCACATACCACCGGAAATGGAATGACATGTACTATACATATAGAATAGTATTACCTTAAAATATATGAAAACACATACCATTATACATGAAACAACCTTGGGTCCATTACCCAAACCTTTGTGCTACCGAAATTCACTACCAGACTTTCTCCAAGGGTTGAAATCAATCTACAATATCACTATCCAATGGTTGACAACAATGACAACCAAAAATACATACCAAATGTCCATCAACCTAAGCCAATTGTTTGACAATATCCCCCTTTGACATTGATGGCAACACCAACATTGATGGAAACACTTAGTCATGATAACATTCATGCATATACTCCTCATCAGTGTTTCTATCTCTCCCCCTTTGACATCAATGGAAAAGGGTATCTCCCTTTGGGGATGCTCCCCCTAATTGAACTCTCATTGGGATGATCCTTCTGTCTACATGCCTCTAGGCTCTCTCTCCAAGCATTTCTATCTTGCATCTGATAAATATCTCCCCCTTTGTCATCAATGGAAAAGGTATCTTTCCATCCAGGGTTGCTCCCCCTAATTGAACTGTCCTTGGGGATACTCCCCCTGACTGAACTCTTCATGAAACTGATCCCCCAACCTTAAATGTCCTCTTTATGGTGCTTCCTCGTGTAAATATAAGACATATAAGATAATCATTCAAAAGCATTCATTTTGGAGTAGAAATTACTCTAAGTCTCTAGCAAAAATACTCAAAGGCTTCCCTTGGAAGAAGTTTTGTAAAGATGTCTGCCACTTGTTCTTTTGTGCCCACATATTCAACCATGATGTTCTTCTCTGCAGCCTATTCCCGTAGAAAGTGATACTTTATTGGAATGTGCTCTTCTTGATGTGAATCGTCAGGTTCTTTGAGATACTGATGGTGCTTATATTATCACAATAGATTGGAATGGGCTCATCATACTCAACATGTCTATCTGTCAAAGTTTGTTTCATCCATAGAACCTGAGTACAACATCATATTGCTGCAATATACTCTAATTCGACTATAGATAACAATATCGATGATTGTTTCTTGATTAGCCAAGATACTAAACATTCACCTAAGTAGAACGTTGCTCCATTGGTGCTACGTCGGTCATCAATGCAACCTGCCCAATCTGCATATGTGTAGGAAATAAGTGATAGATCCTTTCCTTTTGAATACCATAATCCAAACTCTTTTGTTCCTTTGAGATATCTGAAAATCATCTTTACTGCTAAGACATGTGATTCCTTTGGTACTTCTTGAAATCGTGCCACCTGTCCAACTACTTGCATTACATCTGGTCTAGATGTTGTACATATAGTAAGCTACCAATCATTGACATGTATTGCCTCTGGTCTGTAGACTTTGAATCATCATATTTTCTCAACTTGCAACTGGTTTGCATAGGAGTGGTAACTGGTTTGCAATCTTCCATTCTAAACCTCTTTAGCATTTCTCTGATATACTTAGTTTGAGAAATAAAAATTCCTTGGTTTCTTTGACATATATGAAGACCCAAAAAGAAGGATACTTCTCCAAGTAATGACATTTCAAATTCATTATGCATATCCTTTACAAATTTCAGGCTTAACCTGTCATTAGTACTTCCAGAAACAATATCATCAACATAAATTTAAATTAATAAAATACTATCTTGAGTTACCTTGATGTAGAGGTTGATGTCTATGCCTCCTTTCCATGGTTTGTAGGGAGTTTTGTCATTGTTGTTTATGATAATTACTCTGTTTTGAATGTGAACTGTTGTATGCACTACATGTGTGATCTGGATTTTATGAGAAGAACGAAATGACTACAGATTATTAACATGTTCTTAACATAAAATAACAGAGATATAGTAAAACGGGTTTTCCATTCAATAAGGAAATAAGTTGAAACTGTAAAATGCAGCAGAAACAAGCTTGCTGGAATGGTGGCAGCGTATCTCTGAGAAGAGATGTGACGGCTGCACTCATTTTCAAGAAGATCATTACAATGAGGCTCTGAAGGCCTTTTTACAATAAAAATGAATGCCAAAAACCCTATACATCCAAAAACCTAACCCTAGGAGATGAAGCACTAAAAGTCATGTGGGCCTCATTTGGGTAAGTTAGTACATCAACTTCCTGGGGTCGTAACTTTTGCATACGATCTCTGTTTTAGGTGTATGATAGACCATTGGAAAGGTATCGTTGAGGATATTCATTTTGGGGACTATATCAAAGAAACTTCCATATTTCTCCTCATTTTCCCAAAAAACATCATTTAGGGCCTCAAAACGGCTCCGAAAGTGAAAAACTGCTAAAAATAGTAAATTACCAAAATTGCCAGAAAACTATTTTGAGTCAATTGGAAAAGGTGGGTGGACACCGATATCCACCTGGATCAAAAATATCTCCTTAGGAAGCAATGGTATCTATTGTGTTGAGTTCCCCCATTAGATGAGGAAATTTCTATTGAAGTTGGCCCCGGTGGAGCCACTTGCCTTGGTGCAGGAACTGCCCTGCTTTGACGACTCGATAAAGTTGGATCCTTTGTTGTTGAGTGCCCTTGATCTATGTGTCCACAATATGATCGCTGGATTCCTGTTGTATGTAGTCAGGGTTGAGCTCTGTTGGCGTCAGTTGTTCTGCTACTTCTAAGGTGTCCAATAATGGTGGGAAATAAGGGCAAAGGAGATCCACGTTGAACACTAGGTGTAGGCCAAGGAAAGGAGGAATGTTGAGCTCAAAATAATTATCCCCCACAGCCTTGGTGATGGTGTACGACCCATAATAGACTGGGTGAAGCTTCTGATAGGGTCTTGTAAGGCGTTCTTTCTGCAAGTGCAACCAAACTTTGCCACCCACTTGAAACTTATGTGGCACCCGATGTTGATCATGGCACTGTTTGTACTTGTCATTGGACTTCTGTAGGATATCCTGAACCTGTTGGCAGATGTGTTGGATCTTCTCAATGAACCGGGTGGCTTTGTCAGCTTTAGTTGGAGCAGGAGATGAGTCGGTCGAGGTGACCGCAAGGGGAAGTTAAACATCTATGGGACCCAATGGTTGGAATCTCAACCCCACCTGAAAGAGGTTGTGGTGAGTTGAGCTATGCAGGCATCGATTGTATCTATGTTGGAAATAGGGAAGGCTCTCATCCCATGTGTGAGGTTTCTTTGAATTATACATGTGAAGGATATGCACAATCATTCGATTTACAACCTCGGTTTGGACATCTGTATAGGGGTGGAAGGTCGTGGATTTGGTGAGCTTGGTGTCCAACGGTGACCAAAGGATCGACCAGAATGTGATGAGAAATTGACTGTCCCGATCTCAAAAAATGGTTTTTGGGATTCCAAAATGTACCCAGACTTGTTCAAAGAAGAGCTTGGCAGTGGCCTCTGTTGTGATGCTCTTCTTGTAGGAAACCAGAATCGTCATCTTAGAAAAGCGATCAATAACCACAAAAACACAGTCATTTCCACACTTGGTGGATGGGAGGCTCGACATGTAGTCCATTGAGATGGATTCCCATGGCCTGTCAGGAGTAGGAAGAGGGGTGTACATGCCCTGTTTCTTAGTGGTCAGTTTGGCAATAGCGCAGGCAGTGTAGGACCTGATATACTTGTTGACCTCCTATGGAAGTTTCGGCCAGTAGAAATGTTTATGTAGCATCGCCAATGTCTTTTTGACACCGAAGTGTCTTGCCACCCGACTATAGTGGGATTCCCAGATCATCTTCGCTCGCTCGCTTGATGGAACACAGATATGGCCTAGGCGACACAACAACCCATCCTGAAGATGGAAATTATCGACAACTACGTTTGCACCCAACATTTGGTAGGTGGTGGCGAAGTCCGGGTCTATCTCATATATTTGGGGCCATCCAGAGGTCTCATGGCCGCAAGAGTCGATCATCGTGGTGAGTGTCGTGATTGGCGGTCTGCTGAGGCAATCAGCGACATGATTGGTGTTTCCTACTTTATACTTGATGTTGAGGTGGAATTGTTGCAAGTATGTGGACCACTTTTGATGGTGGTCATTCTGCAATTTTACTTGTGTCTGGATGAACTGCAGCAGCTTATGATTAGTGTGGATGATTGTCTCCTTCCCAAGAATGTAATGTATCCACTAGCGGAAGGCTTTCACAATGGAGTACATTTCTTTGTTATAAGTAGGGTACTTATGGACAACATTTGATAGTGTCTCACTATGATATGCTAGGGGGTGGTCGTGTTGAGTGAGAACGACATCCACAACATAGTCTGAAGCATCTATCTTAATCTCAAAGGGTTGTTGCAAGTCTAGTAGTGAAAGTACTGGGGCTGAGCACAAGTGTTGCTTCAAATCATTGAACGTTTTTTGTTGGGATGGGCCCCACACAAATTTCTCCTTACCACCACCCCTGGTTATTTGGCTGAGGGCCCATGCAATATGGGAGAATCCCAACATGAACCTGCGGTATAAATCGGCAAGGCCCAAGAAGCTCTAAAGCTCAGTGAGTTTGGTTGGGGCTGGCCAGTCACGGATGACTTGGATCTTGGTCGGATCCACTTGTACGCCATGTTGATCAACGATGTAGCCCAGGTAATGGACCCTGTCCATGCCGAAGGAGAATTTTTCCAAGTTGGCGTATACCTTGTGTTGTCGCAGGGTGTGCAGAACCTGCTGAATATGTTGCAAGTGTTAGGCCCAACACTTGTTGTAAATAAGAATGTCATCCAGATACACCACTACAAAAGTATTGGTGAATGGTCATAGGATATCATCCATCATCCTCATGAAAGTGGCTGGAGAATTTTTCAAACCAAAGGGCATGACCAACCATTCCAAAAGGCCTTCCTTTGACTTGAAGGTGGTCTTCCATAAATCTGTCTGTTCTATCAGGACCTGGTGGTAGCCAGAATTCAAATCAATCTTACTGAAGTATTTATCCCCTGTGAGTTGATCAAGGAGGTCGTCGATTCGGGAAATCGGGACCGGTTTCTGACTGTGATTTTATTCAGAGCCTGGTAATCAATGCAAAGTCGCTAGGTTCCATCTTTATTCTGTACCATCACGATTGGGCTCCCACAAGGTGATGAGCTGGGACGGATGTGCCCCTTGTGGAACAGTTCTTAGATCTGTCGCTTGATCTCCTCATTCTCTAACATAGAGCGATGATAAACTGGCCCATTGGGAAGTGGTGCATCGGGGGTCATATCAATGGGGTGCTTGACTTGGCAGTGCAGAGGTACCCCAGTAGGTGAGGAGAAGATATCTGAGTATTCCTCCACGACCTTATCTACTTGCTTATGCTGTGTGGAGAGGTCGTCCGCAGAGACCCTGGATGTGGCTGTGATATTTCTCTTATTCTAAGAGCGAATCACGAAGAAGACAAACTTCCCCATTTGAGAGTTGACCTTCCTACATTTCTTAGTAGAGATCAAGGAAATAGC
>SNQJ01S0027197.1:31559-48441 GCA_010110895.2 Picea sitchensis
CCCACCTAGAGTTGCTCCTAAATTTACTCCTAGGTGTTCCTAGATTCCCTTACAGGGTTAAATACTTTCCCTAAAATGAAGTTGCTAATTTAGTTCAATTTAGAAGGTTCTTAATTGCAGATTCTTTACTATGTTGGCCTCGCTTTTTACCATAAGTTCCCCTCTTTCCGTTATTATGTTTCCTCCAATTCTTAGTTTCCTAATTTTTATTATTCTCTTCTTTCCCCTTTTTATTAGAGCCAAAATGGCAGTTGCACTATTTACTCTTTTCCTTTTATTATTAATTTAATATCTTTTTACACTTTCACAAGTTAAATAATTTATTTCTTCTTTACCTTTTAAATCCACTGATTTTAATTAAATTCTTACTCTCTTCATTTTACCCCATAAATTTTATGAAGACTAAAATTATTACTTAAGTGGCTTTTGGTTTAATTTTTTTTTTTTTTTTTTGGGGGTATTTTTCTTAAGGTTAGACAAACATTTTACCCTAGAGAAGTTTTAGACTTATTACTTAGATTCTGAATTGGATGACATTTAATTAGGGAAGTTGTTTAAGAATTTCTTAATGTGTTAAATGTCTTAGGTCCATCTAGGTTTGTTCCTTCATTATCATCAACGCGACGGGCCCTTTAGGACGCACCACGTGCTCCAAGGGTGCCACTCACCTTGTTTTTTTTATTTTGCGTGACGTGCCCTTCAAGATGCACAACGTGCTCCAAGGGTGCCACTCACCTCGTTTGTTTCTTTTGCACGACGTGCCCTTTAGGATGCACCATGTGGTCCAAGGGTGCCACTCGCCTCTTGACTGATTCGTAGACATCAATAACCCCTGGAGTCAATACTTTGCCAGGTGAACTTGTGGGAGACTAAGGGCTTCTAAGGAATAACGCCCCCGCCTTATTGCGTGCCCCTTAGATTCATCGTGAGCGACTGTTGCAGTCTTCCCTCACGGCATCGTGGATCCTCTCGAACTAGGTAATCATTAACCTACAGTGCGAGTCACGGTGGGAGTTCTAGTAGGCTATGGCAGGGCTGCTGCCACACCTCTCCCTCAACCTCTCTGGTAATCATGTGTGGCCCCTTTACTCCATATGTGAGTCTGGTCGGCAAGCTATCATCAGCTTGCGTCATCAACAATCATGTCAGAACATGTCCACATCGTATCATCACATCAAATGTAATATCAAAGTAAATAAATCAACCCAAATAACACACTCCCTGACTCAATCCGAAGTCCAAGGGGTTCCATCGATGCCTCTGCATCCTCAAGTTCCAAAAACCTGCACACTCAGTAAAAACCGAGTCAATAGCACCTGCCTATGTCAATGTAGAAAAACATCATGTCATCATCATAACGCATCATAATCAAGGACAAATGTTTTAATATCATAATAGTCCGGATCACTTGCGAGCAAGTGTCCTCAAAGACTAAGTTTTCTCAGTGCACTAGAGCGGGATGTTACATACACCCCCTCTTGGTCTAAACTTTGTCCTGAAGTTTCATATTATAAATGCCGAAATAATGTATCACAGTATCATAAGCCTATCTATCAAACAAAAATGGAAACTGCTGGCGCATATCATATGCGTTCTCCTAGGTCACCGAGTGCAAACTATAGTTGTCCCACTGGACCTTGACCTGATCTACCGTTTGACGTCGTAACTGTTGAACGCGATGATCTAAGATGTGGACCGGCTCAGCCGTGAGTGCTCCCTCGTCTGATACCTGCAAGGAACTCATGTCAATAACATGCGTAGGATCACTGATATAATGTCTCAAAATAGATACATGAAAAACATTGTGCATACGCCTCAAGGAATCAGGCAAGGCTAGTTGATAGGCCACGGGCCCCTTTCTCTCCATAATCTCGAAAGGTCCCACAAACCTAGGAGAGAGTTTAGCTCCCTTTCCATACTTGATCAAACTCTTATGCGATTCAACCCGCAAGAAGACTTGATCCTCGACCTCGTAACTACGATCAATTCGGTGCACATCGACATAACTCTTCTGTCGATCCTGTGATTCTTTAATCCTTAGTCTTATGGTTTGAATTTTCTCTTCTATTTCTTAGATCACTTCTGGTCCCACCAGGACCCTATCCTCAAGCTAATCCCAACTCAAGGGCATCTGACACGGTCACCCGTAAAGAAACTTGAGAGGCACCATCTTAATGGTGCTCTAGTAACTATTGTTGTAAGCGAACTCTATTAGTGGCAAGAATTTTTCCCTACACTTTTGTTGGTCCATTATGTACATGCACAACATGTCCTCCAATATTTGGTTCATTCGTTTTGTCTGTCCGTCAGTCTCCAGCTGATACACAGTACTAAATTCAAGTTGGGTTCCCAAGGCCTCTTGGAAACTCGTCCAAAATCGTCTGGTAAACACCGATCCTCGATCGGATATAATCCTCTTAGGTACGCCATGCAGCTTCACAATCTCACTGATGAAAACTCTCGCTATGTCAGGTGCCTGATACATCGTACGCACAGGAATAAAGTGAACACTCTTCATCAGAGTGTCTACTACTACAAAAATTGAGTCATGTCTCCTTGCCGTCAGTGGAAATCCAACAATAAAATCCATCGAAATAACCTACCATTTCGATTTTGGGATGGCATGTGGTTGAAGTAATCCTGCTGGGTGTTTATGTTCAGCCTTTACCTGCTGACACTCTAGACATCTGGCCACATAGTTGACTATGTCGGCCTTCATTCCCTTCCAAAAGAATAAGGGTTTAAGGTCTTCCCTCATCTTTGTGACTCCTGGGTGAGCTATGTAAACTGCTCTATGAGCCTCACTCAGGATCAACATCCTCAACTCGTCATTTGGCGGTTTGTAAATCCGAATTTTAAACCTCAATAAACCATCGCTATCAAATGAAAATCCCTCGTATCGTGGTACCATCATTGTGTTTTGTCCGATGAAACCCTTGACCTCTTTGTACTAGTCATCGTCATGTTGTAAAGTGAGAATCTTCTCACGTATATTCGTCTGAAGAGGCAACACCAAAAAGATGCGTGGTCTCCGACTCAAAGCATCCGCCACTCGGTTCACTGTTCCCTTTATGTAAGTAATCTTAAAGTCGTACTCGCTAAGCAATTCCAACCAACGTTGTCGTGCGTTCAGGTTGCTTTGCGTAAAAATGTGTTGTAGTCCATAATGATCAGTCTTTAGTTCAAATTTTCATCCAACAAGGTAGTGTCTCCAAAACTTCAAGGCATATACGACGGATAATAACTCCAAATAGTGCATCGCGTAGTTCTTCTCATGCCTTCTCAGTTTCCTCGAAATGTAAGAAATCACTCGTCCGTCTTGCATCAAGACTCTGTCTAAGCCTTCCTTGGATGTGTCTGTGCATACCAAGAAGTCCGCATCCATGTCAGGGACCTTTAATATCGGTGCTGTCGTCAACAATTCTTTAAGCCTCCGAAATGCTTCCGCGCATTTCTCGGTCCAAACAAACTTCTTTTTTTTGTTTTACAATTTCGTGATCGGATTTGCTATCTTCAAAAATCCCTTGACAAACCGTCGATAGTATCCTACTAAACCCATAAAGCTATGCACTTCTGTGACATTCTTTGGCACAGGCCATTCCATAATAGCCTCGACCTTGGCTGGATCCACGGTGATACCTTCGTCGGAGATGACATGCCCTAAGTAGTGAATCCTCGATTGATAAAAAGAGCATTTGGACAATTTCCCATACAATTTGTGCTCTCGCAGACACTGCAGTACCAAGTGCAAGTGTTCGTCATGCTCCTCCGTCGTATGAGAGTAAATCAAAATATCATCAATAACCACTTGGATGAACTTATCTAAGTACTCGCAGAACACCCCGTTCATCAAAATCATAAATACTCCTGGGGCGTTTTTCAGTCCAAACCGTAAAACAATAAAATCGTAATGTCCAAACCTCATCTTAAAGGCAGTCTTAGGGATGTCATCCTCCTTGATATGCAACTGGTAATACCCTGATCGCAAATCGATCTTGGAGAACACCGTTTCCCCCTTCATTTGATCGAACAGATCATCAATTCTCGACAAGGAATATTGATTCTTGATCGTGGCCTTGTTCAGTTGACGGTAGTCAATGAAAATCCTCCACGATCCGTCCTTCTTTCGAATGAAAATAACCGGTGCACCCCACGGTGACACACTAGGACGTATCAATCCCAGGTCTAGAAACTCCTTCAGTTGCATTTTCAACTCTTGTAACTCCGGAGTCGACATCTGATAAGGCGTTCTTGCTATTGTATCGGTTCCCTGTTTCAGGTCTATGGTAAACTACAATTCCATTTCTGGCGGCATCTTAGGTAACTCCTCTTGAAATATGTCCGCAAACTCCTTCACCACCGGAAGGTGTTCTAGACCTTCCACTACTCCCTTCTCGTTTAGCGCAAGGATCTCATAAAGTTTGCACCCCTTGCGCATACTCTTTCGTAAATGTAAGGAAGAGACAAACCTTAGGGAAACTCCCTGGTTCTGTCCTACAATCACATGTCTCTGTCCCTCATCATCAACCAAGCTCAACCATTTTGTCTTATAGTTGAGTATCGCCTCATGCAACTCCAGCCAATCCATACCAATCACGACATCATAAGATTCTAAGATCGTGACATATAGGTTGGCCCTTGTGAAAAACTCTCCCAGGTTAAGGGCACCGCCCATAACCTTTCCTCCAACCTTCTGTTTGGCTCCCGAAGCCATCTCTATGAAGCTAAACTCGTCCTGTTTGACTACCTTTACATTAATCCTTTTTATCCCTGCACGGGAAATGAAAATCTCGGTAGCACCGAGATCTATCAAAATACTAAGGGTTTGATCAGTGACGGTACCTGTCGTCTTGAGCACAGCCGACTGATGCTCTGCCTGGAGGTTATTCACCGCTACATGAATCTAATCGGCCTTGCCCATATCTCCCACAATAGTGGGTTTGGTTGATCTGGATGCTCTAGTCCTCTCCATAGGATAGTTGCACTGGTAGTGTGGCTCCCCACACGTCCAACACCCCTTCATTGGCCGAGTAGTCCTGGTACCCGAAGTAGAAGATGACGGCCCACCGGCCTGGAACCCTGGTCTATGCTGCTGAATAGGCCTAAACTGCTGCTGCTGCGGGTGACGCTGCTACTGATGTTGTGGTCCCCGATAAGGTGTCTGCTGCTGAGGCGGCGGTCGCCGGGGTGTAGTGAAAGTGGATCCCCTCTGGAAGCCACGATACCCTGACGTATGTCTCACTAGCGTCTGGTGCTATTGGGTTCCAGATGAACCCTGCCTTGCTAGTCTCGCTGGAGTCCTAGTCTGACCCCCACTAATAAGCTCCTCCTCTACTATGAGTGCCTTCTGGACGACATAGTGCAAGGTTTGTGGCATCAAAATCCTAACCTTTGCACGCAGGCTGCCGTTAAGGCCAAACATGAACCTGTTGACCTTAAGTTTTTTCGTGTTAATGTGTGGAGCATACTGGAGCAACTCCATAAAACGGGCCTCGTACTTGGGCATCATACGACCTCCCTGTCGTAAGGCGTTGAACTCATTGAGCTGACGCTGAATGAATTTATCTGAAAGGTACCTCTCTCGGAACCGTTCCTCGAACAGTTCCCATGACACGTCGTTGACAACCATGTTCAGTTGCGGTAGGAGTGTCTTCCACCATAGAAGAGTGCTCCCCTTCAGTTGAAAGACCACCATGTGGACCTTCATGTTAGAGGTATAATCATGAAGTGCGAAGCACATCGCCATGTTCTCCAACCATGCCTCAGCAGCTGTGCCATTCGGGGCACCAAAGAACTTGGGAAATTTGACCTTCTCGAGTTCACAGTGAATGCTACCAGTAACGGTCGGTGCGTGCAGTGGAACCTCAGCAGGTGTCGGCGCCCTAGCCTCATCTCTGTCCAAACGGCTGATCAGTGCCTTGAACATGCACTCAAAAGATCTCATCATCCCGACAACATCGCCAACTACTATTTTCTCCTGTCCGAGAACCTGCTCGTCTCCCTAGGGGTTAGACCCCTCAGGTGTGGATGCTACTGGAGGCGTCGCGCCTCCTCCCCTAGCACCCCGTCGTCTGCCTCCATGGCATCCTCTAACCATGATTACCTGCACGCACACAAGTCAACTCAATTAGCAATAGTATAATCGAATCATAACAACGAAAGCCGTAGCAATCCCAAGTCGCGGGTTGAACTCGCTCTAATACCATCTGTAAAGATCCTCCTCATTACGCTGACAACCTCTGATAACAAGTGGAATTTTTTTTTTGTGTGTCCATGTGTACAAGGGTAACAAGACATTATACTCTGCGCCACCACATGACGATGCATCATGACGTATGAAACTGTGATATCAACATAAGAACCTAAGACGCACATCAACACCTGCCAATAAAGAACAACAATCAACTGACCAAATAAAAAGACTGACTACCCACCCGCCCTACCCTGCAATGGTTAGGACCTCCAAGACACATAAGCAATGGTCAAGCCCAGTTTCCCATCGATTTTAACCATTTAAGGTCTCAAGGTTGGCGCCTATTCTGAGGAACATGGAGGTGTCTACATCCCACCAACACAATCCAGACTAAAACTAAATATTCCCAATCCACAATCATCAATGACGATAACTTCGCGATAAAGTTCTATGAATCAACACACATCTTAAGAATTCCACAGTGCAAGAGAATTTGGTTACTAAATCCAACATGAACCGACATAAGTGCATGCGCAAGGAAATCAATCTTATTTTAATTCAAGATGAAAGGGTAGCCATCTACTTTACCTCAAGGCGCCATTCATACCAACATTAAATAGAATCTATTAAGCCAGTCGGAACTTTGCCAAGGTTTGAACCATAAGCAACATCAATTGTAGGCTAACTAGAATGACTAAAATTATAATTAAGCTCTTTAGCAATGGACACTAAATACAACCAGTTCTATCAAGGTGAATAAGCACCCCAACTTTAATCCAACATTTCTTCCAACTAGCATTTTACGCTAGTGCGTCATTACTAACTCATTACTATTTTTACAATATTGCGTTGAAGGTAATATATATAATCAGATTATAAGTCATTGGAAACATTTATATCAATTAAAGTAATGAAAAAAACAATAATATAACCATTTGATATCGCAAACAACCATGTTACCTACAATAAGGTAAGGGCCTTAGTGAAACACAATATCTCATTAATTTCCCACTATACTATTACAATATGCCTTAAAGGTAATTCATTTAACCAATTTATAAGATATTGACAATTAATAAAGAAAATAATCAAGAGAATAATATAACCATGAATATAGAAAATGACCATGTTATCTATATTAAGGCACTTCAATGTTTAAAGTCATTAAAACTTAACCAACTACTAAACCTGTGAGGATTTCTTAACCAAGTTTCTAAGGCAATCAGTCTATTCATCCACTCTTGTGCAAAAAAGGTCTACCCTAAGATGGTTCGACTACCTTATTGGTTGACCCCCAAACATAAGAGAAGGACACAAGTTAAATGAAGGAAGTTATTATATAAAAGAAATGAAATAAAAGGGAACTCAAATAAATTTAAAGGGGACTAGGCAACCTAGTCGCTGTATCTTAACAACTACAATATTGTAACATGTTCGAATAGTTGCAACATGTTCAATCAAAATAAAAATATACGAGCATCCAAGTTATAATAAAACCATGCCCGTTTTATTTACCATATTCAAGTTAAATTTAGTACAATTCCCACTTAAGATAGTACCCACTAAACCATTATTAAACCATACAATACATTAAACAATGCCTGCTAATTTTTTATAGAAAGACAAATTCTTTCTATACAAAACGAGATAGATGGTTAGGTTATTATATGTGCAAATAACTTCGAAGCCATCTGTTGGTCTATAAGGGGTTATATACATCTAAAACTGACTGTTATGTAGCCTTACCAAAGTAACGAAACTGCTTGTTGGATGCACACTGGGGAGAGGCAGGTGGGTAGATTTGAGAGAGAAATACTTAGAAACAGTGCTGACGTAGGACGTGGGATTCCTTGACATGGATGCTATGACCGAGGATATATTATTCAACATTTCCATAAATACTCTTCTCGTTCAAGATGCAATTAGTGAAAGGGTAGGAAAATTATTACGCTACCTATCAACATTCTTGGTGGGTTGGGTGGTTGGATTTGTTTCGGCGTGGAGATTATCGATTCTGAGGGTTGTAGTTATCCTGGGCATTGCAAGTTTTGGAGGTTATATGCTTACACAATCACCGGATTGACATATAAGAGCCAAGAAGCTTATGAAAATGCAGGGAACAATGCAGAACATGCCATTGCTCAAATCAAACTGTCTGCTCCTTTGTGGGTGAAAACAGAGCATTGAATTCCTATTCAAAAGATTTACGAACCACATTCAAAATTTGGATACAAAGGAGGAATGGCCAAGGATTTGGGCATTGGATGCACCTATGGAAAAGCATTTATGTCTTGCGCACTGGTGTTTTGGTATGCAGGAGTATTCAATAGAAATGGACAACAGATGGAGACAAGCATTCACTGTAGGAGATGAGCTACAAATGCCAAACAAAATTTCTAAACTACTTACCCAACAGAATTCCTGAAATGAAATTTCTGTATTCAGTTTACAAATGTGATGCTAGGAAGGGGTTATCTTGGGTACCAATTACGTGAGGGGTGCGCTAGATTCAGACTAGCAAATCACTGCTGAAAGTCTGGATAGGTAAAATTGCCAGCATACGAGAGGGTAAATCGCCTTGGCCAAATGAAATATAAATTCTCCCTTGAATTAAAATGTCTGGGTTAAATTCAGAAAGCCAGGGAATAAAAATACGATTTGTAATTTAAAATACATATCGCAGACATATTATAATATCTAGATTAAATTAAGAACACCAGTGAATAAAAATACGATTGGTCATTTAAAATACATATCGTAGACAGATTATAATATCTGGATTAAATTCAGAATGCAAGTGAATAAAAATACGATTGGTCATTTAAAATACATATCGCAGACGGATTATAATATCTGGATTAAATTCAGAACGCCAGTGAATATAAATATGATTTGTACTTTAAAATACATATCGCTGACATACCCAACATATAAAATCGCCATTACTAACAGAAGGAGTTCAACACTTAGGGAAGTAGCTATCATGGTTCACTAATAATTTCTTTCATAAAGGAAATTGCTGCGATAACACATTAATAAATTAAATACGAAGACACCACATCTAGGAATATACAACCACAGAGAGTAATGTAGAGGCGTAAGGATCCAAACCCAGAAATAGTAAAACCCAATCGGAATGTTGACCACAAAAACCTTAGGCAATCAACGAATGGGCAAGGGCTCAAGACAAAAATCTTCCATTTACAATCCACATACAAATCAAGTATAAGTTACTAATGCATTCTACTCTACAAATTAACGAGCGTATCGTTTCCTTATCGCCCACCTCGAAGGATATTTGTGCGTTCTATGCCGCTCTCGCTCGTCGACCGTCGAGACCTCACCGGTACCTCCTATCCAATCGCTAGGGGTAATATTCTTCCCCCTTAGCCCCCCCGAGCTGCAAAGGGGACACACACTACCCAGATGGTATGTCTAGCTCCCAGTTCGCCTTGCAAGGCCGAGCTACCACTCCTATCCGAGCTGAGAAATCTCAACTCCCCACAAGTAATCAGTCAAGTCACAATTCCGACAGTGTAACGTTACGCTAACAGTCGATCCCCTACTTCCTCCTCTTTCCTCTCTTTTATAGAGTTTTATAACTTCCAAACTTTCCCTAAATCTCATTTAATTTAAGTTTTAATAAAAATCTTCTAATAATTCTCCTTCATACAAGTGTCGTCCATCCCCCACTTTCCTCCAATAAATATTTTCTTTAAATTAATAATGGTTTCATTTCCTTCACCCACCTAGAGTTGCTCCTAAATTTACTCCTAGGTGTTCCTAGATTCCCTTACAGGGTTAAATACTTTCCCTAAAATGAAGTTGCTAATTTATTTCAATTTAGAAGGTTCTTAATTGCAGATTCTTTACTATGTTGACCTCATTTTTTACCATAAGTTCCCCTCTTTCCCTTATTATGTTTCCTCCAATTCTTAGTTGCCTAATTTTTATTATTCCCTTCTTTCCCCTTTTTATTAGAGCCAAAATGACAGTTGTGCTATTTACTCTTTTCCTTTCATTATTAATTTAATATATTTTTAGACTTTCATAAGTTAAATAATTTATTTCTTCTTTACCTTTTAAATCCACTGATTTTAATTAAATTCTTACTCTCCTCATTTTACCCCATAAATTTTATGAAGACTAAAATTATTACTTAAGTGGTTTTTGGTTTAAATATATATATATATATATATATATATATATATATATATATATTTATTTATTTTTTGGGTATTTTTCTTAAGGTTAGACAAAAATTTTACCCTAGAGAAGTTTTAGACTTATGACTTAGATTCTAAACTGGACGACATTTAATTAGGGAAGTTGTTTAAGAATTTCTTAATGTGTTAAATGTCTTAGGGCCATCTAGGTTTGTTCCTTCATTATCATCAATGCGATAGGCCCTTCAGGATGCACCACATGCTCCAAGGGTGTCACTCACCTCAGTTGTTTCTTTTGCATGACGTGCCCTTCAAGATGCACCATGTGCTCCAAGGGTGCCACTCGCCTCATTTGTTTCTTTTGTGTGACGTTCCCTTTAGGATGCACCACGTGCTCCAAGGGTGCCACTCGCCTCTTGACTGATTGGTAGACATCAATAACCCCTGGAGTCAATACTCCACCAGGTGAACTTGTGGGAGACTAAGGGCTTCTAAGGAATAAGGCCCCCGCCTTATTACACACCCCTTAGAGTCATCGTGAGCGACTGTCGTAGTCTGCCCTCATGGCATCGTGGATCCTCTCGAACTAGGTAATCATTAACCTACTGTGCGAGCCACGACAGGAGTGCTAGTAGGTTGTGCCAGGGCTTTTGTCCACACCTCTCCCTCAACCTCTCTGGTAATCGTGTGTGGCCCCTTTACTTCATATGTGAGTCTGGTCGGAAAGCTATCGTCAACCTGCATCATCAACAATCATGTCAGAACATGTCCACATCATATCATCAAATCAAATGTAATATCACAGTAAATAAATCAACCCAAATAACACACTCCCTAACTCAATATAGAGTCCAAGGGGTTCCACCGATGCCTCTGCATCCTCAAGGTCCAAAACCCTGCACACTCAGTAAAAACCGAGTCAATAGCACCTACCTATGTCAATGCAGAAAAACATCATGTCATCATCATAACGCATCATAATCAAGTACAAATGTTTTAATATCATAATAGTCTGAATCACTTGCGAGCAAGTGTCCTCAAAGAATATGTTTTCTTAGTGCGCTAGAGAGGGATGTTACACCCTCTACTTCTAACAATTCTAAAGGCTAGACTTTCACATGAACTACAAGGTCCAACCCCATGAGAAGAAGAGGTCAAGACACCATCCATAAATTCGATGGCTATTAGACTACCACTACAAGTTCGAGTACCCCTAGATGTCTCTCCTTCATCAGGTGAACTCACTCAGTTACCAGCAACACATCTAGTAGGAATAATCAAAGCCTCAACTGACCAACTGGAGTATACAATCCAAGAGTCCGAACGAGAAGCAACATTATAGAAACAAGAAGGACTCTTTGCGTAAGAACAATGAATGTAGGAGGAATACTCAAAGGTTCAGTCAGATAAGAAGATAGAAAAAGTAAAGGAAAAAATCACAGACGCCTGGACAATGGTCAGAAAGACAGCGCCTCAGCTGCCAGAATCCAACACAACAAGAAATCCTATGGAGAAGATCGAATTAATTCAGGTATCTTCGTCAGAACTATTAGAAAGAGAAGAAATTATCAAAGCATAGTTGAGATACAGTAAGAGATTCTAAACTTAAACTGGGGAAGCTAAAAGAACAAATGGAAAAAATTGTTTTGGAAGGAAACAACACAAGGGAAAAATTGCATAAAAGGATTGCAGAATGAACAAAAATATTCAAATAAATCAGTGATTGGATGGGAATCATTTCAAGTCAGAACCAAACATTAGAGTACTTGCATGTGAAGATCCAATCTCTCAAATAAGAAGCAACCAAAACCCTGGATCCTCTAGAACAACAAGACAAATTTGACAAAATCCAGCAAGAGGATAATGAACTCAATCTACTATATGAATCTCAAACTGTGGCCAAGAAGGAACTATGAGAGTTTTGACCTATAGTCTAGACAACATATCTACAGATGCATCAAGTGGATGCCATAGTTGACTTGGAATGGAACTCTTTAGTTGCATCAAAGCCAAAATATTGCATTATAGACATCACTCATAAGTTTTTTGTTGAATCTTCACTACTTGCCAGAAAGTGGCAGGACAAAGTGGACAACTTTCAATAAGTCAAGAAGAGATCCCTAGAACTCATACCTGAGTTGGGCCCTTCATTTGAAGAAGATAAATAAAAAACAATCCAAGCTAGAAATAAAAACAATTTGGAGCAAGAAGGAAAGAGAGAACAATGATCCAAGCCAGAGACCATGAAAGATCCAAAGAATTGACTTGGGACGAGTCAAGGATTATGGTCGGAGATTGTTGGGCCCTTTGTTTTGATAGCTAGAAGTTGTGCATGTCATATTGCAACTTCATTTTGGAGAACATAAGTTGCACAAGATGTTGAGGAGATGGACAAAAGACTAAATAGAGAAACAAAAAGCGATTGGAAGGAAAAAACAACATTTGTTTTGAGGAAAGAGTTTTCAACAAGATCAAGAAGAAGAGAGAACTCTCGAGTTCTCAACCAACATGTAACACCCCTCCTAGCTAAGGACATCTACTCAGTCGACCGGTGAATTTTTTTTTTGTTAAAGTGTGTGCGCGTGTGCAGAAGAAAAAAACCCCCTCAACTCTACGTCAACACTCGGACCAACAGGACGCCAGTAAGACAAAAACAATCAAGACGACCCGACATATCATAGCGACAACAAGAAGCAAACGCCCCCGAATAGGAGGCGGGCAACTAATGGCTATAGGCAGAGACAAACACCAAGGGTTAGGCACAATACTGTCACAGAATGAAGGATCCGTTAGTAGAGTCGCAGTAGTGGAACTGTGCCTTTAAACAACCCGAGACTACTGATATGGATCAGAATGTGTCGCAAGAGTGGAACTGTGCCTTTAAACAGCCCGAGACTCTTGATACGGCACTGGATTCCTTCCACCGGATTACACACAGACATACATACTAAGCTGCAAGAGGAGGCTATATCCCGCCCGACATGACAGACTACACAATACAAACCACCAAGTACTTACAGGACCAGGGACAACAATAAGAACGATGCAATGCATTATTCTAATAATGGCCATAAAGAGCAATGACATCCACACCCTAAAGGTAAACCCCCGACATTACATTCTCCTCATTAACTTCCTCTTCCTACCCATTTAATTACTAGGTAATCCAATAACCTAACAACAATAGCATTGCAAAATAGACATTGTCATCAACACCTCAATTTAAACGAAGATTATCCTGGAAAATTTAACTCCATCAAGAACATTCAAGTAAACCATTTCTAACATGGCGATTGGCCTCAATATTAACATTGCTAATTAACAATTATTAATCTTGCAATTCAACCCGTATTGATATTTCAATTGATAATATGAACAAGGCAATCATACAACTATTTATCATTGCAATTCATCTAGTATTACCCTTCCATTAAATAATATTAATATTGAAATTCAACAACATTATTAATTCGATTCGTCATCATCATTAATATCACAATTTAAACCAACCATTTTATTTGTAATAACAACAAGTATTTGCCACTGCAAGTTAAGCATATAAATCCATTTATAAATAAAACATGGTTGAATAACACCAACTATTTATCTAAATCTATATCCACCCAACCTAGGTAGATCATTGACCAACGAATGGCGACACGATAATAAATTAACAAATTCACATTGCACATCATTAATATCACAATTTAACCAACCATTTTAATTGTAATAAAATCAAGTATTGCCACTGCAAGTTAAGCATATAAATCCATTTATAAATAAAACATAGTTGAATAACACCAACTATTTATCTAAATCTATATCCACAAAACCTAGTTAGATCATTGACCAACAAATGGCGACAGGTTAATAAATTAACAAATTCACATTGCACATCATTAATATCACCATTTAACCAACCATTTTATTTGTAATAAAAACAAGTATTTGCCACTGCAAGTTAAGCATATAAATACATTTATAAAGTATACCATAGTTTAATAACAACGCGGCTAGTTATCTAGATTATATCCCACAACAAGGGTGGGACGTTTATCCAACAAATGGCGACCGGTTACTGAAATAATAAAATCCCAGTAATAGGGAGAGCTATAAATCTGTCCGATGCATATTTCTAAAGGGCAGTAAAGACGCGCAATCGGTAGGGATATCAATGATATAAATGAACGTTGATATAAATGAAGGATAAGGGATATAAATGAATGTTGATTCTACCAAGGACGCGCAATTGGAAGGATATAAAATGCACGAATAAAGGCGCGCCACTAGTCTGTCAACTACGCTCAGTTTATTCCTCCAAGGCACACAAACCAACTAGTATACCTGTCAACAGAGTACGTTGCACCGGATCTCCTTATTCTAGGTTTTGCAGTTGAGGGGGGGATTCCCTTTAGTCTGGGTGGCGATTCGGTCACCCTTTGAAATATCCGTCCAGGTTTCAGGGTTTAAAGTCATTTCAGAAATACGTGGGCGGAAGACACAGGTTGTGATATTGTTACTTTTTCCTTATTAAAAACTAAATAAATATTTACATTATTCTAACAGTCAATATTATAAAAGAAATTCGATATCACCCTTTTTTTAAAAAAAATAGAGAGCTAATAATAACACCAGATTCAGAATGCTCATGCGGACTGGAGTCATAATTCGGACAAGGGAACGGAAAAAAAAAAGTTCTTAAGCTATCGCTCCACTAAGACATCTCACGCCATTCTAAAACGAAGGATAAACGCATGCAGAATCTGAGTTTCAATAAAGGGGATTATCAGTCTAAACTATACGTATTCAGAATAGGAGGTAATACGAATAAAGGAGGAGCTATCTATCTCCTTTTATTATTTCCAATCGAGGGAGCCAACCAACGCGTCTCCTGCCTGCGGTCCTGGCAATTAATCAGGGAAGATTAAGGTTCGTGAATAAATATTACAGTCATTGGGTAAACGGTACTGATGCTTTTATTTTATATTGAGTATGCTTTCAAGCAAGGTCTTTTGGGTAAAAATGGTAACGCTGTTTTATTTTTATTTTGATTAATCATTACAGACAGTCATTGGGTATGGCATTGACGTCTTTATTATTATAATTGAGTATGCATTACAGCAGTGGCATTGGATGTAGGGTAATACGGTTTATATTTTTATTTTTATTTTAAATAAGCATACAGCAATGGCGCGGTGGGGATAACGGCTTCAACTGGGTTGCCGGATGAAGAAGGCAGCGGCTAAGTATCTTGATTTAACCCATAAGGACGCAAATAGGCAGAATACCTTATTTTCGAGAGGGCGATTCTTTTAATGATTACGCAAGGTAAGGGCATGGTGGATATTATATCCGTCCAGAATATAATCCCATCCCTGCCATTCCTAACAGACTGGCCAGGAGACAAAAATCGCAGAGAAGGATTAAGCCCCAAAAATTCAAATCAAGGGAACGCATTGTCGAAATGCGTGAGTTTCCTGACAAAGAAATATGGGCAGGTTGTCATTCAGAGCGAATCAATGCAGACAAACCATGAAGAGAATCCTAAGGATATCCCTCCCAGATCGACCCAGCCAAACCAGGACAACGCTAGCACCCAGTTCGAAATCCTCCCTGTCTCGTCGATTTCAAACAATGGAAACAAAGGCGCTGAGAAGGGAATAATACGCCGGGGTAAAATATTTACACAGAGACTAACCGTTAGGAACAGAACGCAGGAGGTTGCATTGAAAGGTAGAAATCCAGGGTCCTTAACCCTTATTCACCCAGGAAAACTCGGCCAGCCACCAAGTGAGAAGAAAAAAAGAAAAAAAAATTATTAGGGCAACACAACTAAAGGCGACATGGCACTTCGAAATACAGACCAGAACAGACCCCAGTAAATTAAACTAAGTGACTGCATCTAAAGACGAGGTGGCTGTAAGCTTTAACTAAGGTCCCAAACCCAACCACCGTGAAAAGGAGTACGCCCACTGTCCAGAAGAATCCCTGAACCCTAGATCATGGAAGTTCACATTCTCGCAAACGGAATTTACACAGGCCTGACAATGAACAACCCCCTTTTGTTTTTTTTTTTTTTTTTTTACTTTCTTTTCACAGTCCAGGGCACATCAAACTAATTACACCGTTGTGGGCTAGCATTCACGCCCTTCAGAAAAACATCACGGCAGCCAGAGCAATGAGAATAAAAGAAATAAAATTTAACACTACCTAGAACGTAACTATGTCTATTTTACACAGCCATAGGATAATTTTTTTTTTCTTAAGCCATCTAGAATGAGAATGGATACATTATGCATACCTGTGTCTGCTCGCCTCCTCCGAAAGTTTGTCCGCTGACTCCTTGAAGCTCCCGCTGCTCCCGCTCTTGCTTGCCGACCGCGAAGAACCCACCGGTACCTCCCAACCAAATGCTAGGGGTACTCTTCTTCCCCCTCAGCCCCCCGAGCCGCAAAGGGGCCACACACAACCAGAGAGTCACTAGCTCCTCAGCTCGCCTCCAAGGCTGAGCTACCACTCAAAA
>SNQJ01S0027197.1:49764-72191 GCA_010110895.2 Picea sitchensis
CATGTCATCTGTCAATCACATCATAATCAAATATAATAGGTCTAATGTCAAAAAGGGTCCAGATCACTTGCGAGCAAGTGTCCTCAAATAATAAGTGGTCTCAGTGCGCCAGAGCGGGATGTTACACAACAAACCTAAAGATTGAGTTATATATATGAGACAGATATGATTGTAAAAGGTTGTTGTTGTTGTTGATGTTAGGCTCGAGTGTTGGGTTGGGATTATTATTGTTGTTATTGTTTGTGTTGATTATTGTTGAGCTAGAGTGTTGTTGTTATTGTTGTTTTGACGAGAGTCACTGTTGTAATGGTCTATATTTTTAGCATAGCTAAGTTTTAGAAATCTGGGTAGTAACCAAACTATCAATGTATCAGAGTTCTGTATCAATATAGATGTAAGGGAGAAAGAGAATTTAACATTGTCTCATATCTTATGAGGGGCATCCTCTGACTACTGGTGTATGAGAATCAAGTTGTGAGAAGAACCTAATATGTTAATATAATTGGAGGCCCAAATTTTGGATATATCTTGTGTATTTGGTATTTTGAATGTATCGAATGTTTCTATGTACTATATTTTACATCTGATATACTTCAATTGCTTCATTATGAATGGCGATGCAACTCTTTTCTCTTTATTCTTAGCTAGGAGATGTCTAGAATTGTCACAAGTTTAATCTATCTTGAGAAAGACTAATATGAATCTTGATAGCTCAGAGGTCTGTCTAATTGTTCTTCTTACCCTTCCCTCTCTTTATTGTCTCGTTCGCGCTTCGGGTGAGACTTCTTCCCTTCCGGGAAGATGAAAATGCCAGTTCTCTGGAATACTTCGGTACCTTTTTTTGGTAACTTAAGAAGGACCCTTGTTTGATCATTTTTACACCAACAATTGTGGCACTCTGAAATAGCCAAGGGGTGTGGACTTGATCGCCTAGGCCCTTACTAGTCTCTATACTGGTATCTCCATTGGAAAACCTATCCTTTATGTCATGCCTCTTCGCAGGTTTATCCTCATATGTGATCCACTCTGGAAAAATATACTCTTCCGTACTATTACCTGGTGCAGTCCCTTTTCTCTTCATCTTGGGCCTGACCCCTCGTCGTGTGCCTATGGATAATTTTTTTCCAGTTCTCTGATCCTCTTTTCTTCTTATCTCAAATATTCTTGCATACCTCTCAACTCTTTTTCTCCTCTTCTCCTTTGGGTCCATTCCATTCCTCACCTCATCTCAACAATTTCTGGATCCTCCTCGGCATATCAATTTTATTTATGAATTTCCCCCTTTTTTTCCAACCTCCCCCCTCACATGCACACACTAAGGGAGTTTACTTAGCCATTTGATCGAGCTACATGTGCATTATCCCTTTCTCCACAAACACCATTTTTTATTGAAAGTGGAATCTCTTCCAGCATCCACTTTCTCAGACCTTCTGCAGACTTTATTTCAACCTCGTTGAAAGAATTATAGTATTATGTGGCAAACTCAACAATGTAGCCTTCTTTTACTCGAGAAAACTATAATTCAATAGCCCTAGTCCACTTATTATCCAACACTTTCAATCTTTCAATCGTGGATTGATCCCAAACCACTGGTTCCAAAGGCCACATAGTAGAATTGGTAGCAATTTACCTTTTTAGCCATTCATGCAACATACAAGGAAATTCAACAAAGAAAATATCATATATATTAGTGTAGAGACACATATATTTCCAATGATTGACATTCACTCTCAGTCCCTGAGTTTCCCGCAGGGGAAACTCATGCTCTTTCATAGTCAACCAATCTTGAATTTCTTCCCGATATGGATGTGATCTCATATATTTCCTTCATCATTCTCGACAAGACTTTCAGGTACTGACAACAAAACCATTTGTTGGGAATTTGTTTCCACGCTTGCATGCATCCTTCTTAACACTGGGGAGTTTAGACCCAGGTTTCATCCAAAGTTGTCCAACAAAAACCACATAGCACCGCCATATCAATCCTCGACCAAGTTCGAGGAAGGTCTCACCCGATATGCAAAGAGGATCAAAGATACCATAAGGTCTTGTGACTTGGAAGAAGGCTAAACATATGAAGATCCATTGGGTCTGGCATTTATGCAACTCATATCTGACAAATTATTGGGATTAAGAAGTTAAAAAATACACACACATATCCAACTCAAACATGATAGACACATAATAGATCAAAATTGTTGCATCTTTATTACCAATGTCATTCCATCACAACAGATGTATACATTACATAGAATATATATATATATATATATATATATATGACAACCATAGAACTTCCTATCTCCTCTATATAAATCCTCATAAATACAACACATTGTGCAGCGCACCTTCTCTCAAGCCTCAAACTTATAACAAACACAAAAGTATATTCAAAATAAATACAATATTACAATGGGCTCAAAATGAGCTCGATACTAAGCACTCAATTAGTATCCTCTAAACATACAAATATCCCCATTTCTAATATCATTGCTTCCTTTATGTCTTTCTCTGCTCGTGATATCTATCTCTTTTTGCTCTACTCCACTCACTTGACTAACAAAATTGCCTCTCACGCTTCTGGCACTTTCCTATAATCAACATAGCCTTTAAGAATCAGGGAAATCTTAACTTCCCTTCTAGCTCATATTTTTTTAGCTCCAAGATCCCTTGTGTTTCCGAAAGTAATCATTCAAGAGGATTTCTTGATGATTTTCTTCTTGATTCTCACATGCATCTTCTTGATTTCTAGCATCTTCTTGATTTCTAGTGCAAATCAAAATTAAGATCGAAGCACATTCAATACTCTTTTAGTCCTATTTCACACTATCAAAACTCAGTTTGGCTTGCACCCCTTACACAATTCCTTATGTGCACACAAAACTTTGGAATGAACACACACAAGTTTGTTTGTGCGTGCACACAAAATATAACCCAAAATTTTGAGTGACAAATTCCTTCCTTTTTAATATATTTTTTTTTGACAAAATTGTTAAATATTTTATACGCACTCATCACTTGGCTTGCACCCCTTACACAATTCCTTATGTACACACAAAACTTTGGAATGAACACACACAAGTTTGTTTGTGCGTGCACACAAAATATAACCCAAAACTTTGAGTGACATAATTCCTTCCTTTTTAATATTTTTTTTTTGACAAAATTGTTAAATATTTTATACGCACTCATTACTCATGAAATGGTGGGCATATATAGTTCTATTTTTTGAGATTGCAAATATATAATTTTTGCAATGGTGGGCATATATAGATCTATTTTTTGAGATTGCAAATATATAATTTTTGCAATGGTGGGCATATATAGATCTATTTTTTGAGATTGCAAATATACAATTTTTGTTAGAAAATATTGTTGTTTATTAACTTTTTATATTTTTGATATGACATATTTCATAATGGAAAAAATATAATTTTCTTTTATGACTTTTTATTAAAACAACAATTTAATATATATATATATATTGAACTACTATACTAAACTCTATACATTAAAAAAAAATCAATTTTCATTATGTTAATGATTTTAAGTGTTACACCAATTTTTCATCTACTAATTTGAAGATTTTGCTATTTTGTTAGCTTTTAAAAATATAACACAATCCTTAAAAAAAAATGGTAAAAATTTTCATGGACACATGTCTTCTATATATAAAATTTTTATGTATTGATTCCATAATTTTGGTATTTAAGCACCACGCAAATGCCAACATATATGGTAGAAAATATAAAATACAATTATTAGAAAGAAAATAAAATAAAATTTATATAGTTATATAAAATTTAAATAAATAAAAATTATGTACTTAGAAAGGTACTTCAATTTGTTATTAATCTTTCTACACCATATTTAGATACATTGCACAAGTAACTCAAACTATTCCTCCAAGGGATACCAATGTCATTCAGATTTCCATTATCAATAATGTTTTATGAGATATTGTTATGATTATGTACCATCACATATACACTGTATACAAAATTTATTAACCTTCAAACAATGATATCAATGAGTTATATTATTCCTAGCTTTAGAAAAAACAATTAAGGATTTGAAATGAAATGGTCATTTGGAAACAACTTATATAGATTATTTAGAGAATGAAATGAAGGAAAAAGTATAAATAGAAACACATAGGGATATTACAAAGAGAACAATAATATAATGTAGCCCAAATTTTATTAATGAATGAAATAGAAAAAGACTATAAACTCCAAAGCAATACAAGCTAGCTAAAATGGTGGTAGCTTAGCTTTGAAGAGAGATGTGTTGGCTATGCTCATTTTCAAGAAGTTGTTACAAGAATAAAAAAATATCTTTTAACATTAACTATGATGTAATAAGATATAAAGACCCTGATGAACCAAGACCTTTACCGTAGAAAATGATGTGGAAAAAGGAATGTATACATGAATGAGGCTAATAGATACATAAATACCTTAGGGTCACAACACTTGCATAAAAAATCCTTTTAGGAAATTTCTTGGACTATTAGAAATATCAATATAATATATATGTGTTTGGTTGGCCACTCAATAAAATATTCTATGGTATATATCAACTCACAAAAATACAAGGGAAATGGCTAAAGAATGTGCCAAAAGTTTGAGACCTAAAAAATTGTAGTAGAACTACCAAGATGTCAAACTATTATGAGTCAAAGGAATACATTGGTGGCCAGTAATATCCACCTATATCAATTGTCATGACATAGGAAGTAAATTCCCCCATTGCATCAAGTTCCTCAATTACATGGTGAAAGTTTAATTGAATCTTACTCCTAATGATCTAGTTACCTTGGTGAAGAAGATACCCTTCTTTGACAACTCGATGTAGTTGGATATTATACTGTTGGAAACCTTCATCTTGGTGTCCATGATATATTTGATTGTTCCCTATTCAATGTAGTTAATATTGAATTATGTATGGATAAAGTTCTTGACAACCTTTGAGATGTCCAAGATAGGAGTAAAATATTGTTGAAGTAGCTCCACATAAAATATAGTGTGAAAGACAAGGAAACAAGGAATTCATAACTCAAAATAGTTCTCATCCAATGGTGTAAGGGAAATATTAGAGTGGGTAGGACTTCCAATGGGGATCACCAAAAGATACATGAAGGGATATATTGTATCTATGATGAACATAAATAAGGCTCTAATCCCATGTAAATGGATGCATGGATTTGTACACTCTCAAAATATTTATACTCATCTTATTGATCATTTGGTCATCTTGGTTTCGATAATTAAAAACATGATGAACTAGAAAGTACTTAGGAACCTACAATCCCTACCTAAAATAATTATATGTGGGATCCCAAAGATTTTTTGCAAGTTTTCAACATGGCCATCTTAGAGAAATGGCCCCAACAAACATAAATACACAACCATTTCCATGCTTAGTTGAATGTCAGCGAGACATGTAGTCCATGGAGATGGAATCTTGTGCATGGAGATAAAATCCTGGGATCTTCTTGGGGTAGACAAAGGAGTGTACAATCCCTACTTCTTAATACAAGGTTTGGTGATGGTAAGGGTAATTCATAATCTTGTATACGTGAGTGTCCTATTAGAGATTTGGCCAATAGAAGAACTTTTTCAGCACTTCCAATATCTTCCTCATGCTAAATATCCCTGATTCATGAAGTCATTTTTTTTCCTAAATAATATTCTCATGCTTGCTTGAGGGAACAAAGAGATGAGCTATATAGTAAAAAATTTCATCCTAAAGATGAAATTATGAGTCCGATTCACATATTCCCAATGTATGATAGGTAAAAGCAAATTTAGTATCACTAGCATAAAATTGGGGCCATGCTTAGGTCTTATGTCCAAACGATTTGAGCACTATGGTTACCTTGTAGTCAAAGTTTAGCTAGGTAATTTCACAATGTGATGTTTGATACCCTTATGGTACTTGATTTTTAGGTGTAGTTGTTGTAGGTACATGGACCACTTATAATGGTGTTCATTCTATATATTTCCCTACATCTAAATGAATTTCAAGGGCTTGTGATCATTATATACGATTGTCTCTTTCCCCATAATGTAATTCTTACATTGGTGACATGTATGCATAGTGGGTACATATCCTTTTTATAGGTGGGGTATCTAAAAACCACATTAGAGAGTGTGTCGTTGATAGGACATCATATGTCCATGATAAGTGAAGACTACACCAACAATATAATATGAAGAATTTGTCTGAATATTGAATGGTTATTGTAGGGTTGGTCGAGATATTATTGGTGTTAAACATAGGTAGTTTTTAATATCCTTGAACACTTTATATTGTCAATTAGTCCAAATAAAATTGGATTTATCCCCACCCTTGGTCACTTGGCTTAGAATCCAAGTGATATGAGAGAACCCCAACACAAACTTGCAATAAAAGTTGGTGAGCTCCAACAAACTACAAAGATTTGTTAGATTCATTGAGGCTAGATAATAATAAATGACTTGGATATTGGCTATATCCACATGTACACTATGTTCACCTGTGATGTATATCAAATACTAGATTGTTTTCATGTATAATGAACATTTCTCTAGATTGGCTCATAAATTGTTATGCTAGAGGGTTCTCATGACCTATTGAATGTGCTACAAAAACCAAAAATTATGATAACATTCAAATATGACCATAAAATAATTTTTGAATTACCACAATATAGCATCCATCAACCTCATGAACATTACCAAATCATTAATCAAGACAAAATACATGACCAACCACTTGAGAAGGCCTTATTTATATTTGAAGTTGATCTTCTATACATCTATTTTCTCAATTGTTACATGGTGGTAACATGAATCAATCTTACTGAAACGTTTGGCACCCTTTCGAAAATCAATTACATCATCAATCTAAGGGATTGTATATCAATTTGTGAATGTGATTTTGTTTATATCTCTATATTCAATTTATTGTTTCCCTAATTAGGCTTTTGTAAGAGGAGGACATCATTCAAATGTGGCCTTTTTGGATGAGCTTTTAAATATGACCTTTGATTTTTTCATTCTCTAGAAGAGAACATCTATATACTAGATCATTCATTAAAGGATCACTGGCTATCAAATCAATTGAATTCTTGAAATGGTAGTGCAAAGGCATCCCTGCAAATCAAGAGAATATATCTGTATATTCTTCCACTATCTTGTCCACCTACTTATTTTGTGTAGAGATACCCCCTACATAGGTTGTGCTTATCATAGTGATCTTCCATCCACCTTTCAATAGGAACATGAAGAGGAAAAACCTCGTAGTTAGAGATATTAAATTATTACATTACTTCATTAAGATCAATAAAATTTTGGTAGTCTTAACTATCTTTGTTACCCTATTGAGTTAACCTCGCATGGTAAAAATTATACGAGGGGGGATAGACTCATAAATAGCCTGAAGTCTCCACATATAGGGTTGTCTTAAAATAACGCCACAAAATTCAAGTGGGAAACATCAAAGAGTATGTCATATATATATGGCTTGATGCTATAGGGTAGGTAGTATTTTTAACTGGCGTGTTTGTCTCATCACTATCTTTGCTAATCGATGGTGTATGGCTAGGGGTGTGGCATTTTTATTGACTTCAATATCTTGATGACCTCTTATAAGATCAAGTTATTTTAGATACTTCTATCAACAATTAAATCTAGTGTATCCCCCTTCCCCCACATATCTGAATGGAATAGGTGCTCACCTTCTTCAATCTCTTATGTCTCTTCTAGTTCTATATTCGCAATTGTGACGCTAGCACTAGGTTCCACATTGATGATCAATTTCCCTTATGTGGTTTTCAATCAAAGTTTGAGACAAAGTTTTATTACGAGTATTTCATATTGACTAACATTAACTACTTCAAGGAACATTATTTATTGTTGTGCTAGGGGATTTTATGGAAATAACACTACTTTCTAGGGTCCTTTATCAACCTCATGTTACCCTTCTTTGCTACAACTTGGATTGGTTGTTCTCAAGTTGGATATCCTTGCTCTGTCTTTTTTTCTTTGAGTTAGGGTTACCTTTACCATGTTTTTTTGTTGTAGGTTTGTAGACCAAAACTTCTACTTATTCTTCTTCTAAAAATTTGCTTGATTTTGATAGCATATCAATAGTGGCTCCCGATAAGGAGATGTCTAGGAACTCCATCTTTTGGATGTACATATGTAGGAAATTACTATACTTTAGAACCAAGTTCCACTCAGAGTCTTTAATACCTAGCTTTGAGTGTAAGGTATGGAAAATATTTGTGTACTCTAATACTATCTAGTCTCTCTCTTTGCAAAAAGTTGTCCATCTCATGTACTAGTCATCATAGTTTCCAATGGAGTAGAATTCCTCATAGAGGGAATTATTGGAGAGATTACAAACACACCTAGTTTTTATTTTCCTATGTTCATTAGCCTATGTTGAGGGAATCCCTTGGTCTGATATATTCTCCCCTAGATGGGGGTGCCACATCTTCTTCAGTCATTACTCAATTGTACTTTAGTTATACTAGTGGAGTCATGTCTCACATGGAAACCTCAATATTTTCACCAAGTGTTGCATTATCACCTTGGAATCATCACCAAGAGGGTGCAATTCACATGTATGAGGGTATGATAACACTACACATGTTCATTTATGGGATTCTCTCCACTCTGATTGTGTTAACTAGTTAACTAATGACTGCATGGCCAGTTAACTAGAACTAGGTGGAAATCCACTCAGGTTTATGTTAGTGTATGTCGAAATCTCTCTATAAGACTACTATGGCACATTAGTTTGAGCATGAAACTTATATCTGTTATAAATTATTCACTCTTTGATTGTGGATTATAGTGGAATACAATTCTTTCATTCTTTCTCTCAAATTCTTCTCTTCTTCTCTCAATTTTAAAAGTTTCATGTTCATTGTTGCTATCTATATTCTTTAGGTAGGTTTAACTACAATTTCATAGAAATCAAGAAAATCAATTAAAGTGGGTTCCATCCTAAATGTTATAGGCTCATATTTGGCATGTCTCTCCCAATACTTGTTCCACTAATCTTTGACATGGGGAAAGGACATAAGAAGTGTGAAGGTGATATATTTTTCGTCGAATATTGTTTGAATAAAATAATAACTATATAACAAATTTAACCATTTCTCCAAAGAAGCTATGTCTATCTCGCCTTCAAATAAAGGAATGTCAAAGTTAACTTGTACCTTAAAGGGTGTCACACCGCTAAATTGATTACTGGTTGAATGTCTCTCTACCATTGTTGGTAAATTTCGAGTGATCTAGGTGAAATTATCCCTCATCTTGTTCTCCTATCATGTGAGGAATTCCTTGAGTAACAACTTGTAGGATCTCTTGCTCCACCAACTCTCTTTCCTTCCACCATGGGAGGCCACTTTGGTAAATGAGAGTGATCTTCCTCAAGTTCAATTAGTTTAAGAGCCAACTCCCTATACCATAGCCTTGTCAAGGGCATGCACAAAGAAACAACAAAGAGAAGATTTCTCTAATAGTACTAATCTAGATTATATTTAAATAATGAAATGACGAAAAAAATAGAAATGGAAACAAATAGAGATTTATAGAGACCACAGTAGTATAACGAATACCAAATTATCTTAATGAATGAAATAGAAAAAGATTGTAAACTATAACTCAATACAAACTAGCTGGAATGCTGGTAACTTATCCATAGAGAGATGTGTCAGCTGCATTCTATTTAGAAGAAGAGATTACAAGAGGCCAAAAATGTATTTTAACATAAATTATGATGTCCTAATATTGTAAAACCCTATATATCCAAAACCTTAACATTAGGAAATGATGTGGCAAAATGAATGTGTGCCTTGAGGAGGCTAGTTGATACATCAACTTCTGAGGAATACAAATTTTGAAAAAAACTCTATTTACTCCATCTTTGTACTATTACAAAACTTAGTCCATACTCTATGTTTTGGTAGGCCACACAATTAATGATTTCAACTAACATAAATGCAAGTAAAATACTAGAAAAATTCATTAAAAGTTCTCGAACTAAAAAACTATAGTAGAATCCCCGGATGGGGTGCCACGCGGTGCAGGATGGGCACATGGAGACGTTCCAGGAGGGACCATTTATGGCGGCCAACCGCCCTCATATCCTCGCTAGTTATGAGGGGTCTCACTTCAGTCGGCCTCCATCTATTGACGAGGCCTCTCACGCGCGAGAACAGGCCGGCGAGCCACAACATTAAGCTCTCGGATTTAATGGCGGAAACCACCATTTATGCTCTTATTAGCCTTCTCGGAACCCTTAGGATGCATTTGCAGCTCATAGAGCCGAGAAAGAATAGGAGTGAAGGAGAAATCCTGGCTCCTGTTCTCATTTTCATTATGTCGCGAGCTAGAGGAAGACCCCACATAGGAGCAGGGTGGTACGTGGCTGACTCTAGGAGGAAAAGACACAAACGGTTTGAGCGAGCTCTGGTTCTTGCTAAGAGGAAGAGACGCAGGGAGACCACAGCAGTAGACTCGCCCCCCAGAACTTATGTCAAGGAAATTTCGACTATGGAACTCCCCCATGACTTCTCTGAAAGTCGAATGTTTACAGTTCCAGACAATTGGAACCCCCCGGCGTGCATTGAAGCAGAAGCACCATCACTTCGCCCGCGAGAGGCACACGGTCCCAACGACGCTCCCACTGAGGAATTCACCACCTTCCTGGTAGAGGAAGAGCTTCCGGAAGGCAACAACGACTCGCAGTCAAAGAGAACGCAGCATGCACACCAGGAGACAGATGCTAAGCAAAAGTCGCCGCCCCCGCCACCACTCCTTCACCCGGAGCACCTGAACTTGATCTTCGAGGTCCGCAGCATGGTGGACAACCAAATCTTCAGGGTTGTTCACATTAGACAACGCTTGGACATGTTGTATGCAGCTTACTCTAGTGCCACTCCATGGTGACAATGCCCCACCTGCGCTCAGCTCTATGCCATTCCTGTCAACAACGGCAAGGCGATGGACGACCGCGAGGACACCGATGAATAGGTTCTTCTCTTCAGCATTCTCTCCAACTCTCTCTCTCTCTTTGATGTTTATTAGAGCTGTAGCTCTTCTAGTTAATAGCCTTGTTAGCGTTAACATAGGCCTTACTAAACTGCTGTTGAAACTGATTATGCACCTTGGTTTCCTTCGGGCAGGGTGGCGAAACGAGTTTTTGAATTTGTATGCTATTTTGGACAGACCAGCTGTCTCGGTTTCCTTCACAGGCGGGACAATTGGCACCTACATGTCATGGTGTATTTTTGAAGTTTTAATATAACATGATTTGCTTTTACTTAATATATATATATATATCTATATATTAGAATTTCCAATATTTGAAACCATTCCAAGTTATTGGAATGTGTAGACGCCCACCAATATCCAATAAATCAATAATATCCATGTGATTTTTCATACTTTTGTGGTTTGGATTTTCATATTTTATGAGAAGATCAATGGTGATAGTGGTTTCTATCAATGTTTTAGATCCTAAAATTAGATGATCAACTGGCTTAAAGAAACTGACATTAGGAAGAAAAGGCGTAAATAAATACCAAGGAAAAGAAAAAAATAATAAATAAAATAAAAATGAAAGAAAATGAAAACCCTTAAAAAAAACTATAAAAATAAAAAACATAATATTATTATAGTAGTATTATGTTGATACAATTTTTAAGTTATAATTTTTTTCATAATAAATCATAATATTATTATAATATAAATATATTTTCATAATAAATCATAATATTATTATAATATAAATATATAATATATATATATATATATATATATATATATATTATTACGATAATATATATATATATTAGAATAATAATTATACATAAGATAATAATAATTATAATTATAATAAAATCTAAACTACATACTATAATATATTATATAAATGTTTCTATCTTCTCTTAAAAGAATTAAGCATCATTTTACACGCTTAAAAGAATTAAACATCAATTTACATGCTTAATCTTCTAGAAACATTCACTAAAATATTAATAAAGATGATGGAGAAAGGGCCATGAGGAAACAATCTCCACATAACTCTCCACATGTCCATAAAAGATTAGTAAAGATTGTGGAGAATGGGCCACGAGGAAACAATCTCCACATAACTCTCTATATGGCCATATTTTCACATAAGCGTATTGGACCTTGTATTTGCACACATTAGTCTTTAAGAATTGTCCATTAAAATATTAATAAAAGTAAAAGAATTAACCAGCAATTTATATGCATTAACCTTCTAGAAATATTCACTAAAATATTAATAAAAATGATGGAGAAATAACCATGTGGAAAGAATCTCTATATGTCTATATTTTCACATAAGGGATATCGAACTTGTACTTGCACACACTAATCTTTTAGAATAGTCCATTAAAATATTAATAAAAGTGAAAGTGATGTGTTGAATTATAATACAATATAATATTATATATTTATATAATTAATTTTTTTAAATATAAAATAAAATGATATAAAAAATTTAAGTAAAATAATTATTATATAATTAATTTTTTTAAATATAAAATAAAATGATATAAAATTTTTAAGTAAAATAATAATTATTTGAATAATTTTTTTAATAAATATCATTAAATTTTTAAAATAATAATAATAATAATAATAATATAATAATTTTAAAATTATAGGAGTTTTATTTTAAAATATTTTTTGGATTTGAATCTAAAGAGAATATTTTTAATCATTAAATTTATTAAAATTATATATTTTATATAAAAAACTAAATTTGTCAATTGAGTGTAGTTTGGATGGTTGAGAAGAATGATTGTTATCCTCTTTAACTCGATTCAATTTTCATAATAACATCAATAAAACTTATAATAATACTACACTTATTATTTTAAGTGTCACAACAAACTATAATCTCATCGAAGATTTAAAAATCCGTAAAAAATGTAAACACAACTTTCCAACCATAAACCATAAATAAAACTATAATCTCATCGAAGATTTAAACGCACGTAAAAAATGCAAGCACAACTTTCCAACCATAAATAGAAAAAAAAAATGCAAAATGAAGAAGTGTCCAACCTTGTTTACGAGCCCATCTACTCTAGTAGCCCATTTGCAAAAGATATTAGTTAATAATATTGTTGAGAACACATGGATAGTTGTTTTTTGTTGACATAGTCGTTGTGATATTATAATATAGATAGCGTGTGGATGAACATAAAAAAATCCTTAATAAACTATTCCTACGAAGAAGTCTACAAAAGTAAAGTGTTGCACCACATGTATAGCATGAAGGAGATACAAAGCAACCTTCATAAACTATTCCGTTAAATCAATTGCCACACAAACACTTATTGAAACCAAAGTTTTTAAAAGTGTTTATACGTGTGTTTTGGGTGGATTCCTTTCAACCTAATTAGGTGGTAAGGAAATTGAAGCTTTCCTCGTGGGGATCACGAGCCACATGGTACCACGTGGGCCTGCCCCACTGCCCTAGCGATTTTGTAGGTCGGCTCTGTGATATCTACCATATTAAAAAGCCAGACATTTGACTCTTGACATGGATGGGGTCATGAAGAATTTCATGCCGGTTAGAATCCTATATATCCAATCTTTTTGTTCACGGAGTCGTATATTTCCAATCTTCCCATTCAATAAGTTAAAGTAAACCGATATTGTGTTATTGTGTTTGACAAGCTCTAGGAATTCTAATTATTTATACACTGTTATATCTATATATTTTTAAAGCATTGAGCACTCAAAAGGTGTGTGTAAAAGTATTATCGAAATTTAGCTACTCCCATACAAATCTTGAATCAATCACTCGAACCACAATAGGTTTTGAACCTATCTGTAGGAAATCTCACCATGCATTTTCCTCAAAGGCTCTTTCAACCTCCCACCAAAATATACAAGTGCCCATGAATCACCAAGTAACTTGTAAAGGTCACCCTAAAATGAACAAGTGCCAATGAATCATCATTGTAGCTAAAGTTCTCAGACTAGATGAATTACAATCATTCATGGTGCATTGTTGTAACTTAAAAGAAACTCTTTGTTATATCTATCTATCTATCTATCTATATATATATATAAATAATACAACACACTAAAAGAAGATTCTTCGTAAACCTAGGAACAAATAGAATGTTAATCAACTCATAAACATCACTTGAATGAATATAAAAATAAATGGATCTAATTCGTCTCATAGGATAAGTGGCTTCATCACCAAGATCCACACGCATTCCTTCCTCTTGCTCTTAAAACTTGTTGAATAAAGAGCTATCGTATGTCATATGTGTCAAAGCTCCATTGTCTAAATACCATTCAACACTAGACACAATGTTAGACGACAAGTAAGAAGCCAAATCCATTTCCATATTGGAAAATCTACAATATGAATAAGAAACAACCCTTCCAAGGGTGAAGGTGTTTCTCTTAAGCAATCTAGGGTATCACACCCAACAACCTCAAACAATGTCAAGAACCTTTCCTAGGTAATTTTCAATTGAAATCCAAACTCCCTCTTACATCTAGAGTGATATTATCCACAAAAGCTCTTATACCATGTAGAATTTTTTTGAATTACATAGTTTAATGCAAATCATAAATTTCACCTCTTTCCTAGAGGTTTCTCATATCTTAACCCTATGAATTTTCAGAATTAGGTATTTTATGGAATATAACAAAAAACTATAGTAGCAATGGACAATATTTGAATCCTTAGCAACCCTAATCCACTAAAAAATTCAAGAGATAAGATGTCAATGTGTTCTAGTAAGTTTTATCCCTCCAGGGAAATCTCATCATGTATATGACATAACTAAAGATGCTTATGGTTGTTGTAAATTTTTTTTTATATATTTCCTTATATTTTTCAATCATCATGTTAAATCATGTAACTTATCTACCCTTAATTTATGTCAAATTAACAAGACACATAATGTTGGGAATTAGAAACCATGAAGAATATAGATAGATGAAAGTCAAATATGCATTTACACAAGCATTTAACAAATGGAATCTTCATTAATATTCATAAATAGGAAGTTCATGTACATACCATAGCCTTGTCACAATGATAGTACAATCCTTTAGCTCTCCAAAACCCTAACCAAGGAAAACCAACAAAACCATAGCTCACATCATGGAGATCCAAAAAGAATTCCCTCCAAGGTAGGACACCTCTCTTGTTCTTCTCTTCTCCAAGAAGAACCTATGGTTTCATATCAAAACCCTAATCTCCAAATATGAAAGGGTTGAAACCTTAATGCTAGTCATCAAAATAGTCCAACAAACTTAGTAAACCCTAGTGACTCTGAGAGTGAGAGACTATATTAGAACATCCAAGAGATATGAGAAGTGACACACTCATCCTTGTCACATCTCTAACACAAGAGTGATAAGAATGAGTGATAAGTGAATGATAATCTACAATGTCTAGCTCACAAGAGAAAACCCAAGCATATCACAAGAGCAAGCTCCAAGAAAGAAATCAACCTTGATTTGTATAACTTATCCTTGTTAGAAAAACAGGATCGCGGAGAAATAAAATAAAACAAATGCAGAAATAAAACATAGAAGACACACAAACATACATCGTTCACCCAGTGTGGGCTACATCCACCAAAGAAATATCCGGGTCCTTTATTATTATCCAACAAATGAACATATACAACCAACATCACACCCATTGTAACTTCCTCTTCTTTCTCTCACAGTATCCTCACTCAGAATACAATATTCACAATCATACATAGCCGCAATACATTTCCCTCATAAAAGAGGGTTGCCTTCTAGGGAAAAAAACCCTAACATAACCTCTACCGTCAGATCTGTGACCTTATAATGAATGGTCCAGATTTACTATGAAATTACAATATACATTTACAAGGAAATTTTTCCTTTGGAGGCTTCACCCCCGAACCCCCCATCCAGGGGGATAGCCCTCCCAGACCCCGCAGGGGGGATAACCCCCCCTGCATGGAGTGTACATTCTTCCAAGGTATAAATTATTCATGGGGTATAAACATGACTGAAAACAAAGACCTCTGAATTAGGAAGATAATCATGATCCACAACCAACAATCCTAGGGTTTCTTATCTATATTGGATCATTTTATAATTTATCATCTATATTGTTGCTTTCTAGGTGGAGAAATTGGAGGAATTGGCATGCAAAGCCCATTTTAGTGGCATGCTCTAGTTTGCAGATTTGGGGTCTAAAATATTCCAAATTCATTTGAGGTATATAATGAAATTTTGGGTGGTAAAAGAATTGAATTCATAGTTCCAATTTTCTTTAATCTATTCTACATTTATACCTTTCCAATGGTGCAAACATTTCCTCTATTGGAACTCGTATGTGGAAGTTATGCCTCCCGCAAGTTAACCTAACTTGTTGACCACCATGGTCCAAGTGGATTCCACGTCATCCCCCATTACTAACACAAGTGGGGTTATCCATGTGTTTACTTTCAAGAAAATTCTAGAAGGTCAAAGGACCTTATCACTAATTCAGGGTTCAGGCATGCAAAAACCCTAACCATAGACAACTATTAGTTCTATGTTAAATATTGGGCTACTAGGAAGAAAAAGGGTTCTATTATTTAGCATTTTACTTGTTACATAGTTGATCATATCATATAGAAGTGGATTTTATATCATAATAAAAGAGGACTAAGATTTTGTAGTATTTGTTTAGGCCACAATGTCAAAGGAAACTCCAAAGTGAGTGCCCATTTATTTCTACTCGCTATTCTTAATTGAAGTAAAGAGAGGAGAGAATAGGCCTCACATTCTAGCTAAGTTTTCTCCCATATTGGGTATCCCAAGATACATGTTGTGTTCATTTATATGGATGTTGTGTTCTGTTTCTTGTTCATTCATTTGCATATTCAATTATTTTTCATAATCTAAACAATAACCTAGTGATAATAAATCTGATATATAAGGAAATAAACTCCATTAATAAAATATTTCAGTATAATACAAGATGTGTTGTGATGAACTGATCCAATGAAATATCCATGGAAATTTATAGATCATTTTACTCATGAAACCTATAGAATCACTCCAATAATACAAGTACAAAGTGAACAGTATGATGATGATGAATGAAATGACTCTTTCCTTCCTTTATATATATGAGAGCTAAGGGAGGAAAAAAATACATTTGTAGGCCAATTCCCTTATAAGAAGCCTACAATACCACATGTAGGCTCACACATGTGGTGTTCTATGCTAAAAGGGTACATATGTCAAGATCCAAGGGATGCCATGCAAAAACAAGGCTTTGAATTTAAGGTTTCTCCATGATATGTTTCCAATGATCCACCTACAATGCTCCAAAGACCTGAAATATACTTTTAAGCCATGTGCTCCACTAGGTCCACTCCCCTTGCATGAAAATTATCATAACCCAAGCATCCCCCCAAAAAATACAAGTCTCCATGCAAGCATCCAAGCTACCCTATGATATCTAGGGCCCATGTTGGAGTATCAAACACTTATGGTTCATCAGACTTCTCCTAGAATTAGTTGGTTGGATAGTCAACCTACATCTAGAAATAGTCAATCCAGTGATTGACCAGACCTTTACATCAGTTTGTATCGACCACACCTTTACATTAGTTGGTCGAGTAGTCGACATTCCTATTGGTCAAATAGTTTACCAACAATCGAATATAGTTGATTGGCAGGATTAACCAACTAAGAAATCGACTACAAGTTGGATGCATGGAAGGTTGGGTTTAACATCCTTATTGATCTGAATAAACACCATGGATTTGACAAAGACAACTCTAACAATTGATGCTTATATGTGGAAAATATCTTCCTGATTACAAGGAAAGTGGTTAGATATTGAAGATATAAATAGTACACCCAATGGGTCATTATCAGCATATCGATCAAGTGATCAAGTGATATCATTGTGGTTTACAAGATGTCCTAAATGCATTGTGATGTTTTGATCACAATGCACTGTGATTAAGTGTTGTAATGGTGTCTTTAGAGACCAAATTTTGTCCTCAAAATTTTATTCCCTCTTTGATTATCTATAGTGCTATGCTTTTTGTTTCATATCTGGTTCCACCCGATTCCCCAACATGGTTTTGGAGTCGATGATTTGATACCTCATATGTTATATGCAAACCTTGTTGAGTCACATATGTTGTGTAATTGAACTTGGGTCGGTGGTTTTCCGATTGGAACTTGTTGAAACATAATAGTTTATGTTTATATTTTGAAGATGTCTTCGAAGATTGATCATGTTGTTATGAATGGATCAAATTACATAGTATGGGCACCAGACATGGAAACCCTGTTGAAGAGTAAAGGACTATGGTAGTATATGAAGACTACAATTCTAGATCCAACCAATGATCAGGAAAAGTACGTTGTTGATGCCAAGAAGGATGAGGTTGTGTGAGTCATCACGAACTATATCTTGTGTAAAATTCATTTTCACATCAGTGGAATTGTCTTCCCTCTTCAAGTATAGAATAAGATGAATTTGTTGTTCAACAAAGTTGACAAAAGCCATGTCATGCATTTGGAGAAAGAGTTCATCTCTCTCAATCCTCATTATTTTTTAAAAATAGATGACTATTTGGCATGTGAGAAGGAACTCTACTTAAAATTTAGGGAATGTGGAAAGAATTATCAAAGAAATATGAACAATTCATTGAGCTGGTCCTGATGAATTTGAGAACACCATTTGATGTGTTTGCGTCAATACTTTTTACATGAACTTGCAAGGAAAAAAGGAATATGGCAAGGGTTACACCTTTGCATCTTTCTATGGTCTTATGATAATTCATCAACAGACACTACTTGAATAAGGAAATTTTAGTGGTAAACATCAATCCCACTTTCTCAAGGGAAAGGGAAAGTCAAATCACAAGGAAAAATAACAATTTGATACCCCTACATAGAGATATCAATGCCTCAACCAGAAACATAAATAAAAAATAGATGCACCCCATGAAAGTCGAAAGAAGAAGACATGTCAGTATTGTGGAAAGATAGGACACGTGAAGAAGGTTTTCTACAAGAAGAGAGATGCTTTAGAGGAGAAGGTTAAACACCTTCTAGGAGACATGTCCATTGTTTACTGACCCGTTGATAATTTCACCTTCCAACTGAGTAATTATGAATCCTTGTTGTCTCATTTTACATAGATCGAATGGGTAGTTGACTATAGGTGCACACATCATATGGTTAAGGATGATTACTTGTTCATGTCCTTGAATGAAGGCGAGGATAAGAAGATTTATGTTGTTAATCATTTTTCTCTCAATAATATTGTTCATGGTGATGTTTCCTATCGACAAGTGAGAACTATCGACGTTTATCATGTACCAAATATTATTGCCAATCTGTTGTCTGTTTCTCAGTTAACATAAATAAGTAAGATTGTGGAATTTTTGCTATATTGGTTCTTTTTTCTAGATTTGAAGAAAGGCCAGTCGATTGTTGTCAGAGGGTTTCTAGAATCGAAGGATATCTTGTATAAATCATGTGACATGACTTGAATCGACACCGAGCCGAATTCTCTTATTGCTCACACTGATGAGTGAAGTAAAACTTGGCATTAAAAACTCAGACACATGAATTTTCAAATTTTGTAGTCTATGGAAACTTAGAATATGTTTTTTGTTCTACCTAAATTGTTTCCCTCTCAAAGATTCTTTAAAGGTTGTGTGCTTAGCAAGCAACATCATGCACCCTTTGATTTTGGAGAATTGTGGCTAGAAAAAAACCTCTTGGAGTTGGTTCAAAGTGTTTTTTATTTCATCAATCTACCTTCCATATAAGGTGCAAGGTATATCTTATCTTTCATAGATGATCTCTCTCGTTTCACTTAGGTCTATTTTTTGAAGAATAAGAATCTTGTCTTTGAAAAGTTAAAAGAATTTAGATCCTTTGCTGGAAAGAAATGTGGTTGACCCATTAGGTTCCTGAGATCAAACAATACTGGTGAGTATGTAAATTTAACATTTGAATAATACGTGGTTTGATATGCTATTGACTGGAAATAATCGGTTCCCCACATGCATCGACAGAATGGAATTGCACAACACAAGAATTAGATGTTAGTTAAAATGGATATATGTCTTTTGCAAGATAAACATTTTCCATCTCGCTTGTGAGCTAAAGTGATAGATTATACAAACTATAAACTATCTCCTTAATTGCATCTCGACTTGATTTGTTCCTTTAGTGACACCAGTTCAATGATGGTGTGGAAATATTCCTTCATTCAGCCACTTCCTTGCACTTGGATGCGTTTCCCAAGCTCATACTTCAAATGATTGTAGAAAAAAGTTGGATGCAACGAGTCATACTTGCATCATGATGGGTTTCTATGAAGAATCAAAAGCATATTGAATTTTTATCCTCTCAAATGAAAAATCATTATCATAAGAAATGTATATTGGTTTGATGAGAAGTATTTTGGCATCAAGTTGTTTCATCCCTCCTCCGGATTACTACAGGAAAATCTATTTGATGTCTTTCTTGAATCTGGTTCTCCTATTCCATTTTTGAGTCCTTTGACTGGAAAGTGGGACTATGTTCCTATTTAGACTATATCCTCAACCTATGAGTTGATTAGTCCATTGATATCTATTTCAACTGGTCCTCCATATTTGTTGACTGAAATTTTTCTGACTTCTTATCGACCTATTGAAATGAACAACAATTAACCTTTTTATTGTCTACCTCGGTCGACTATGAAGAAAATTGAAGTTATTAGACCTCATGATGATGATATTTCCTCCAGATATCAAACTTGAAGTCAAAAGAAACATGCCATTGATGCATTGATGAATCATTTATTTGAAACATATGATCATATTTCCTATGTGGATTCTCAAGGACAACCTGAATGGGAATAGGATATGGAGACATAAATTGATTCTTTTTCAAAGAATCATGCTTGGGAATTAGTTCCCTGACTGCAAGGAAAAATGTTGTAAAGTGTCAATGTGTCTATAGGACCAAATTTACCTCAGAAGGTTTCGTTGAGAAACACAAAGATCATTTGGTTGCAAAGGGATTTTCTCAATAAGAAGGTATTGAATACATTGAGACCTTTTCCCCTATTTCAAATATGAAATATGTTCGACTAATTATTTCCCTTTCTACTCGATTTGGATGGAAAATCCATCAAATGGATGTGAAGAGTGATTTTCTAGATGAAGACCTATCTGAAGAATTTTTCATGGAAAAAACACCTAGTTTTGTGAGATATTCTAACTTGGATTTTCCACTCAATAAATCTCTTTATGGTTTGAATAAATCTCCCTAATATTTGTATGCTAAGATGGATAATTTATTTCTTTGACTTGGATTCAAACGTTGTGAATTTGATCACAACTTGTATGTACTCAATACCAATGAAGAAATTTTGATTTTTGTTATATATGTTGATGACCTTCTCATTACTAGAAATAAAATTGATCTAATTCTTAGAAGTTAGATTGACGAAAGAACTTGTTGACTCCTTTGACATGAAAAATCTTGGTACTTTGCATTACTTTCTGGGTCTTCAAGTCTTACCACTTTGTGATGGTTTTTTCATTTCAATCTAAATATGAAATGGATCATTTGATTTGATTTAATATGGGTGATTGTAATCCCCATGCTACTCCTTTTCAATATGTAGTAAATCTCACCAAAAAATTCAAACACCCCAAGTCGATGCTACACATTGTCAAAAACTAGTCGGTAGTCTTATTTACCTTACTCATAGTCAACCTAGTATTTCCTTTGTTGTTGGTGTGGTTTCTCAATTTATGCAGGACCCTAGAGAAAGCAATTGGAAAGTAGTAAAAGAAATAATCTTCTATCTCAAAGGAACCTCTCATTTTTCTATCAAGTATTGTCAAAGTTCAAATTCATTAGTCGGCTTCACCAACTCCGACTAGAGTAGAGAGAGTGATGATAGGAAGTCATGTTCTGGCGATGTGTTTCATCTCAGCATTGGACCATTCTTGTTGTCTTGCATGAAATATAAGATACTCTCCTTTTCGACTACAGAAGAAGAATATAATGGTGTTGTTCAAGTAGGTATAGAGCCAGTTTGGATCCACCAAATTCTAGGAGAACTTGGCCTTCCTATTCAGACCTTGACTAAAATATATTGTGAAAATCATAGTGCCATATAGGTTATTGAAAATATTTTTTCCCATAGTAATATGAACCATGTTGAGATCCACGCTCACTATTTGAGATAGTTGTTTCATGAGAACATTATATCTCTGGAATATTGCAAAACATATGATTAGTTTGTTGATATCTTCACTAAGCATCTGAAGCTAGATTTATCAAGCTTCGTATGATGCTTGGGATTCAGGAATCTGCAATTATGGGGGGGTTCCATGATGATGTAATTTC
>SNQJ01S0027197.1:93414-135879 GCA_010110895.2 Picea sitchensis
CTCTTGAGCATTCAGTTTGGGGGTTTGTTGTACAAACCCTTGTGAGAAACTCAGTGGTGAAATATCCACTCACCTTGTTCCACAACTTGGTCTCGGGGATGAAATATTCCTCCACACCATTCTATTCTCAGCATATCTCGTTCTAGAGCCCCAGCAGACAACAGGACCGTATTATTGGGGAATTTCTAGCAAGGGCACACCATACCATTGAGGAAGGTTTGATTTAGCTATTCAGGAGGGTGCAAATCTCTTATAAGATTTCTCACTTGGAGAGGTTTTCCTTGTACGTTGGGCTTGAAACTTCAAGAGGAGGATCCCACTTCCCTGATCTATTACTTGACCGATTTTGGGCTCGTTTGGAGCATTCTTCCATCAGGGCCGAATTATTGAGGGCTTCTGTCTCCACTTGGAGAGTGGCACTCTCTGGTTGAAGGGTTTGACATTCAGATCTGCTTGATAATGGTATTCATTACTTATTCATCCTTTAGAGGATTCTTTGTATTGATGAGAGCATTTTGTAGCAGCTCATATCTATTGTTTGTACGGCCGTTTGAGGTTTATGCCAGATCGACCATCTATTGTATTGATCCTACATTGCTTATAATAAAAGGGTCAGATCTTTGCTTGTGCTTCTATATCTTGAATGTATGATGATCTTCATGTATTGAATGAATCTTGTATGCACTTAATAGCTCAATAAACACCAGCACGTTCACAAACCAGTGGTAGTTAGTGATTCCATGCTAGAATTTGGCTTGGGATCATTACACAATCTCTAGACCCAACTTTCTATACTCAGACCTCATCGGGAACATGCACTGAAAAATGATCAAGAGCAACCTGCTCTGATACCACTAATCCAGATTATTTGCATCACAAAATGAGAGTGTAGATATAATAAATAAATGCACAGAGATATTGCAGATATCCAAAAATATTATAGGAATGTATCACAAATGAAACCATAAACACAGAGATAAAATAATTCACAATTTCTATAAATGAAAGAAATGTACAAGGACTGTAAAAATACAGAGTGAAAGACTCACTAGAATGGTGGAAGCTTATCTCTGAGAAGATATGTGATGGTTACTTGCATTCACAGGAAGATGATTATTACAATGAGGCTTGAAAGGAATTTTAACATAAGTAAAATCCAAAACCCTAACCCCAGAAGATGAAAATCCAAAAGGTTTGCGGGCCCCGATGGGGGTTGTTGATAAGTCAACTTCTCGGGAGCGTAATGTTTCCATATGATATCTATTTGGGGTGCTCTATACATCGTTAGAAAGATCTATCTGAGGAATACAACTGCTGACAACGAATATGAAGTTGTGAATAGTTGAGTAGAAGAGTTATGGACAGTTTGTGACATAGGGACATAAATGGATTCATGAGATGCTTATAAAGTACATAATACATGGGTCAAAGAAGGTGAATAACAATGGACTGAAAATTGGAATCATCAGTGGAAGTTATATCGTTAGAAGGAAATCATTGAACAATGTGGTCAAGTGAACATGACAAGTAAATGAAGAAATCATGTAATGAATGCTTTATATATTTCAGTGAATTACAAGAGGAAGCACTAATAGACAATAAGTAGCACTGGAAGAGAGGAAAGGAAACATATATAGGTATTTGTACATTAATATAAAGGACATCTTGTAGAGAATTCCAACGCATAGATGACTTTAGGATATAAATTTCGCAAATGGGCTAATTTTCCATGGTTTTTCGCAAAAAACAAATCGTCAATTTCCATTTTTTCTGAAAACGATTCTCCCAAATTTCATAGAATAAATTTAGTTTATCTTTAAAATCTCCAAAATTTTATAGAAACTATATAAAATCCTTATAAATATATATCTTTTGATAATATTTTTGTCTATTGGTGAATATGACATCGAGTCTGAGGTAGCGAAGAAAGTTTGAAAGTTTTGGAGTTGTAGAGAGTAAGGTTTTTTTTGTAACCCTAATTAAGAAGGCCCTTGTGGCTCAGCTTGAGGGTGTCACATGAGGCACCCCCACGGGTTTTATAGGTATTGTCACATAAGGCTCCTCTAGAGAAAATTCTTAGTCCCATGAGGAAAATACAGAAGAGGGAAAAGATGTTAGTGTTAGGTTGTTAATGGTTGAGATACAGCTACAAGTCTATGTATCAGGATCAGAGGAACCATATCAGCTATATATATAAAGGTAATTTATTCTATGTGTTATTAGGTTGCATATTTGTGATATTGTGGAACATTCTTGGTATATTCCTTAAGGAACATCTTGGATGCATGGTACATGATAGTTGAGGTAAATTTGTTGAGTTTCATTGCTGGTGCATACCTTGGATATAATAGAACATGGTTATGGTAATTGGTTGAGGAATATCATGAGTGACATGGCACATGTTTGAGGTGCATGGTATATGGATGATTGGCATGTTTGTTGAGGTATATGGTTGATGATATAGTGCATGGTTAGAGGCACTTGTTGGTGATCTTGGTACATGCTTTGGTACTTTTTTTATCCACTTGGTTCTTGATATCTTATGGTACATGGTGTATAATGGGATGATTGAGACATATCACGATTGATATGGTATATGGTTGAGGCAATATCATGGTACATGTTTGTGCATGGTTTTTGGTATGGTATAGGTTTGATGCATGATATGGTACATGGTTCATGCATATTTTGGTACAGGTTTTGGTGCATGGTTTATGCATGGTTTGGTACAAGTTTTGGTGCATGGTTGATGCACAATTTGGTATAGGTTTTGGTACATGATTGATGCATGGTTGATACTTGTTGATGTACATGGTTGATGATTGATGTATATGGTTGATGTACATAGATGATGTGCATGGTTTGGTGATGGTTTTGGTACCCATGTGAGAGGATCTAGTTTTTTTGATGTTGAGTATCAACATTGGTCATATTGAAAATCGAAGTGATAGGTTGATGTGACAGGTTGACAAGGATAGGTTGAAAGTGACGGGTTGAAACTAGCAGTGATTGTAGTAGTGACAATTTAGTCTATAGTTGTATTTTAGGGTGGCAAGATGGAGAAAGAAAAGGGGGTTTTGGCCTCCTTTCAGTTGGTGCCAAAGAAATCAGGGAGTTGTTTCCTCCTTGAGGTTGGTGCGTGTAAATCAGGGGGTCGTATCCTCCTTATGACTGGTTCTGGAGAACTCAGGGAGTTGGTGCTTCCATCCTCCTTATGATTGGTTCTGAAGAACTCAGGGAGTTGGTGCTTCCATTAGGTTGGAGTCTATAAATTAGGGGGTGGGTGCCTCCTTCAAATTGGTTCTGGAGAATTTGGAAGTTGGTGCTTCCTATGAATGTAATCTTTGATATATATATAAGAAAACATTCTATGTTTTTCTCCCATTTGGGTTTCCACATAAATTATGGTGTATTGTGTATCTGTGGCTACTTGTTATGACCTATTGATTTAAACTCCTGGTGATATACTGAATGTTAATGTGAAATTGTTAAATACAACTTATAAAGTTGAAGTTCAAATATTGTGGTTAAAAGTGGTAAACATTTCTCATACCGATTCACCCCCCATTCTCAATATTGGTGAACATTCCAACACAATCTATGTTAGGAGTTTAGGAAGTTTTCATTAAGGGGGGATATGCTCTAATGTCTCCTTCCTTCTCCTATTGTTTCATCTCTATAAATATTTCAGTCCTATCCCATGTTGTTCTTAAGGGAGGATGTTAGGATAATTAAACACTTAGGATTCATTTAATATCAACTTGGTATAATGTGTCGTTAGTTTAAAGTGTGTTTCTTAGTGTGTTTCTTTAGTATGCATTTATAATTCGATGGCCATGAAATGTTCCTGACATAGAGTGATCTGAAAAATCATATTATCCTTGATCTTAGTGGCTAAATTGATCTGTGGATTGACACCCTATTGTTCCATGGTCTCTATTTAAAGAGCATGGAGGTTCATTTGTTTATGATTAATTATGAGAAACTCTTTGTAATATATTTTCTTTTGCATTAATAAACTGCCTCAAGTGGTCACGTTGGTTGGCTCCATGGATTTTACCTACAAGGATATTACCATGTAAAAACAACGGTGTGTTGATATTTGATCTGGTTTTGTGAGTGGTTACTGAAGTTGTTTTTCCTCTGTTATAATACATCGGTTTTCAAATGATTTCATTCTCTAGAAATTCAAATTTCTAATCCATTCATGCGAAATTCTACATTGTGATAAGTCTTGGCTATAAGTTTAGTTGATCTTGGATCCTACTTAGGTAAATAAAAAAGTTATATAGTTTTTATTTGGGGTTAATAATACCATCAATGACAACAAAAACAAATTCATTTATAATATCCTTCACATCAACCTATCAGACTATAATTCAACCTCCTTTCTAGTCTAGGTCAGTTGGGTTACATACAACACTTGCTACATTATAAAAATTGGTTATTACACTATTCTAACAATCAATTCTACCATAAATTGCAACAATAAGTGTGTTATCATCTTAATTTCACTCACAATAAACATTTCAGAAAGTATTCAATAAAGCATCACCAGTTGGAAATAACGCAACATAAAAACACTACCTCATGGCTACTTCTATTATGTACCAAATTCTTAAGATATCATAAGAAAATAGAGTACACACCATGTACACCAAATCTGAGCATGGATAACAAACACAAGGTATATAAAAGACATGAGTTACACAATAACTCTATAAAAAGTAGGAGAACCACCTCCAAATACCCCAATACATACATGCATACAAATCCCATGTTCCTCAATAATTACTACATGATCTCTCTATATACCTATTCACAAATTTCACATGTGGACCACTTATTAGGATGACCAATATTACATATACATTTAGCCCCATATATTCCCCCCTTAGGGTCATATCATAGTGCACTTCTTCAAAAAACCTTGTCCTCAAAGATTTGCAATTGAAGACTTTATATTTCATGAAACTAAGTAATATGATTTCCTTATGCTCCTTCTTTCTTCTTTCAATTGATTATGATCCCTCCATACAAGCTCAAATGTTTTTGGTATTAATACTTGATGGTCGGTTGTTGCATACTTTTATTTCTTTTGATTCCATGTATTGTTGTTATAAATTCTCCAATTTGTAGTAATTTTTGTTGTATAATAATATCTTGTTGAATACACTTTTTGTAACACCTTTTTCCACGAATATTGATGAAAATTTTGTCTTCATCTTTGATAATATTGATATCGATCTCCTTTTCTTCCTTGAAATATTTCCTAGTAATGAGCATGTCGATATGGTTTTACATTTTATGGTTTTCCTTCACTCTACACATCCATTCCATATGTCTTATTTTCATATACAATGGTGTAGAGAAATAAAACTCACACTAAATGAACTAGGAAAGAGAAGACATAATTAAATAGAAAATAAATAATGACAAACACAAATAGTACATGGATATTTTACCTTGGTAACCCTTAACCGAGAAACCTACCATTCCTTAAGTCTCTCATTCTCTCTTGTTGTCTTATTCATTCATAGAATAACGAGTTACATGACTAACCTTGGTATACACCTAAGACATAATTGTCATCCCACTGTCTTTATCTACACAAGGATAGCCCTATAACCAATTCAACTTACATCTACATGACCATTACATACCTCTCAACTCATAGTTTCAATGACTAAGAGTTATAAAAATTAACCTTTTAAAATAGTACGTGATTCCATTTTATAGGATTTACTGTATGCAAAACCCTAATTCATGGCACCCCAAAAAAGTTATAGATCCATGAATATAATTGGATGCAATCTCATGAATATTGGGATTCTGTTATACTCAACTACTTAGTCAATCACTGGTCAGATATGAACTAGTCGACCTCTAGTCGAATTCCATTCAGTTGCTTACCAGCTAACCATGTAGCCAATCTCTAGTCGTTTGACCTTCAAATACCTATCGATTCCAAATAGGTTTGCATTGACATGCCTGTTGACCATCTAATCATTGATTTGACTTAACCATCACTCAATATTTACTCCATTCTATCCACCTTGCGTAGCGAACCAATTAGACTATTTTCCACTACAAAGAATATAACAACCCAACATTTTACTAATTATTTTCTTCTTTGTTGATAGAGGAGAATCTTGAAATTTTTTTCACTGACCTAGGGAAGCAATTCCCATTGCCTCTCTACACCAAGAAAACTTCACAACACTCACATAATTGGTCAAAGAGTCTACTATGATTTCCAAAGTGTCTACTTTCTCTAGTTGCACCTTCATACTATCCACCATGTGTCTCATGAAATGGTATTGCACATCAATATTCTTTGTCCTTGAATGGTAAGATGGATTATTTTCCACAAAAAATACACTCTAGATATCACAATTTATATTCATATATTTCTACTCAAACTCAATCCTTGAGTACAATCTATGCAACCATACAATTTATTTTCTTGCATAAATGGATCCCATGTATTCAGCTTATATTGTTGACAAGGATACTACTACTTATCTCTTACTCATCTAGTTGATTACTCCACTGAACATCTTGAACACATAACCACTAGTTCACATTCATCGATATAAATATCCATCCCAGTCGACATTCACAAACCCATGTACATTTACTTCCATTTCAGTTTCAACTTTCCCTTCGTAGAAGATATCATATTACATTGTGCCATGCAAGTACCTAAACACTCTCTTAATAGAAAGACATTGCTCTTTTTCAGATGTCAACATGTATATGCTCAATACTCCTATTGCATGAGAAATATTTGGTCAAGTGAAAAAAATCACATACATTGTACTACCAACAAAAATAGTATAGGGGACATGTGCACTGTCCTTTATTTCTTCCCATGTCTTTGGAAATTTTTCAATAGTTAGTTTTTCTCCCATAAGAATTGGTACCTTGATTGGTTTCCAATCATGCATGTTGAAATGCTTCAAGATTGTTTCAATGTACTTTCTTTGATTTAACCAAAGTTTTCTAACTACCCAATCTCTCTTAATCTCCATTCCCATAATGAATTTAGTGGCATCGAGATCCTTCATGTCAAACTTGGAGGATATATGCATCTTCACCTCCTTTATAACATTTGTGTTGTTTCCAACCAACAACATGTCAATGACATACAAAGCTAGATATATGAAAGGATTTCCTTCTTCCTTGGAATACACATAATGATCAACCTTGCTTCTCCCAAATCCCAAACTAAGGATGTAGAATTCAAACTTTTGGTACCAATCCTTGTTGATCTCTTTAGACCATAAAGGGATATTTTCAATTTTCACACTAGATATTTCTTGCCTTTTACTACAAATACTTCAGGTTGTTTCATGTATATTTCTTCTTCCAGGTCCCAATGTAGGCACATTGTCTTCACATCCATATGCTCTATATCAATATGAAATGTTGTATTCAGAGACATCAGTACACTAATGAAAGTTAATTTTTTAATAGGAGATAAAATTTCCTTGAAGTCAACTACCTCGACTTAGGAATATCCTTTTTCTACTAATTGACCTTTAAAATTCGTAACTTGACTTGCCGCGTTCACACTTTTCTTGAACTCCCAATTTCTACCGACAAGTTTCCTTCCATTATCTAGTTCAACCAAATCCCATATCTCATTCTTTTGCAACGATTCCATTTCTTCAACAATGGCTTCCTTCCAAAGTTTACCCTTTGTCGATTTGACTACCTCCCTAACTAACTTGGGATCATTGTTAGTGTCAGATAATACAAATGAAAAGTGTAAATCAAGTTCATTTTACCTATCAATTGGTTTCTTTACTCATTCAAACCTCCTTATACTCAGATTCATTTCTTCCACCTCTTGATCCAATTCAGTCGAGTCATGTTAATCACGTTCTTCATTCCTCAACTCAAACACCATATTCTATTTTTCTTTATCCATTTGATCCTCTTAAGTCCTCGAAGTTCCTCTGACTTCTCTAAAGATTAGATATTTACTATACATTATTTTCCTTAACATATAATCACATAAATTATATCCTTTCATTCCATCCTTATATATGATGAAAATACACTTGAATACCTTATTGTCGAACTTGTTCCACTTTTCCTTAGGAACGTGCACACATGCATCACAAAAAAGACTACGAGATGTGAAAGAAAATGATTCTTTCCAAATAATACCTCAAGTAGAATCGAGTTGATTGGCATTTATGAACGAGACCTATTTACCAAATATTTTTCGGTGTTGACTTCCTTTTCCCATAATTCTTATGCTATCCTGGCACCACTCATCATGATAGTTTCCTTTTCCATCAATGTCCTATTCATTGTTTTAGAAATTCCATTTTGTTGTGGGGTACATGGTGTGGTATTTTATTTTTCTATGCCACATTTCTTTCAGAAATGATCAAAATAATTTTCATATAACTCACCTCCATTTCCATTTCTCAACACCTTGATCTTCTTATCTATCTAGTTTTCCACAAGAGATTTAAACTCTTTGAACTTCTCTTAAACCTATGATTTATTCCTCAGGAAATAGAACAATGTATTCCGAGAGAAATCATATATGAAGGAGACATAATATATATATCCACAAATTTAAGAGACTGGTACAAAACCAAACACTTCAATATGTATTAATTCCATAATTCATTTTCCATTGTAGATCTAGATGGGAATCTAACAATTTATTTTTATTTTTTTTTTTTGAATATATAATCATTATGTTCTATAACTTTCATTCCATCCTTATATATGATGAAAATACAATTGAATACCTTTTATTGTCGAACTTGTTCCACTTTTCCTTAGTGAACGTAAGTACACATGCATCAAAAAAGACTACTAGATGTGAAAGAAAATGATTCTTACCAAATAATACCTCAAGTAGAATCGAGTTGATTGGCATTTATGAACGAGACCTATTTACCAAATATTTTTGTGTTGACTTCCTTTTCCCACTAAACCTAAGTATGATTTATTCCTCAGGAAATAGAACAATGTATTCCGAGAGAAATCATATATGAAGGAGACATAATATATATATCCACAAATTTAAGAGACTGGTACAAAACCAAACACTTCAATATGTATTAATTCCATAATTCATTTTCCCTTGTAGATCTAGATGGGAATCTAACAATTTATTTTTATTTTTTTTATATATATATATTTTTTTTTTCTGTAGATGTAATGTTCACATAAATTGAATTCTAATTTACAATTTGGAAAACCTTCAACCATACCTTTGTTTTTCGTATCTCAAAGTACTTTGTCACAAATATGTCCCATCCTCTAGTTCCATAGCATGGTTAGGTCAACTTGACAAATAATAGTTGAGTCGACCCAAGTTGATTTGAGTCATGTCATATTCAATTTGACTTCAGAAACAACAATGTTATTTCATCTAACCAAGACAAAACTCCCTAACAACTTGTATAGGTTTCCAATTCAAAATCCTCTCATTAAGACCATCACTCCCTCGACCATTTTTCATGTATCCTTCCAAAATAAAGTGTGCACACCTACATCACTCATTTTTATGACGTATATCATATTTCTTTTCAAACCCAGAATATGTAGCACACTTGGAAGGGTTCTACTCTTCCAATTCTGTAGCATTAGTTAGAATATTCCTCATCTAACAATTTTGGTTTTTGAGTCATCGTCCAAGAGTAAATCAACTCGTTCATATCTATCATATTCACAGAACCATCCCCTTTCAGGTATCATATGAAAATATTCACCTCATTCGATCAACAAAATGTCATGATCTGACTGTCTACATGTCAATGCTAGATACACATATCCTCCTTTGTTTGGAGTAGTCTTTTCCTTAGTCAAATACTTCTTATAGGATCATGGAGTGATATTAGTCACCTTTTACTTGTAGTCTCTCTTGTAATTCCCAAATTTATTGCATTTCCATCATATTATTATCGACTGAACTCGACATTTATATATACCATTTAACTTTGAATTTTTACTGAAGAATTTTCCTTTATCTCTTTCTATCAATTTAAATATAACCATCAAGGAATCCTTGGTCGATCCTTCCATTTTACTATTCCTCATTTCATATGATCATAGATATGCAACCACATCATCAATAATTAATGCGGTTGACTTACTCTCGATAGCCATGACTAGGCTATCGCATGAATATAACAAAAATTACAATAGACTGATACATTTATCCTGCTCAATTATTTTAATGTCCATAGACAATAACTGACTTATTACAATATTGAATCCATTTAGGTGCTCTATTAATGATCTCCCATCACTAATCCTTAGAATATATAATTTATTCTTAACAAACAACTTGTTTACCATGTTTTTTGATTGATAGAAGCTTCCCAACTTGTCCCATAGTTTCTTTGTATAGTTTTCACCTTAGACATTCAGCTATATTGAGTCTGCAGGACAGTCGAATCAAAATTTGTTCCATTATTTTTTTTTTCTCCCATTCTTCCTTTGACATACCCATTGGAACTGTTCCAGGACTCAAAGCTACCCATTTTTCTCTATCTACAAGGATATCTTCCATTTTAAGTTTCCATAGCTCAAAATTCTGGCCATTAAATTTTTTGATCTCTATCCTCAAACTACTTGCAATTTATTTTAAGAAAAAATTAAATATCACTATCTTACAACTCCCATTAGACATAGGTTTAGATCACATCCAATATCTGGTTAACCTTGCTTTGATACAAATTGTATAGAGAAACAAATGATATTTTATACCACTTGTATCATAGATTCTCTGATACGCTCTGATACCACTTATAGATAAATAACACTAACACTAAACCAACCAGTAAAGAGAAGAAAAAATCAAGGGAAAATCAACAATGACAAACACACACAGTACACACAGATTTTACAATAAAAACCCTTAACTACGAAAAACAACATTCCTTAAGAATCTCCTTCTCTCTTTTTGTATTATTCATTCATAGAATAACGAGTTACATGACTAACCTTGGTCTACACATAAGACACAATCGTCATCCTACTCTCTTTATCTATGAAATGGAAAACCTACATCAAATTCGACTTACATCTACATGACCATTACATACCTCTCAACTAAGAGTTTCAATTACTAAAATTTATAATTGTTAACCTTTTACATTATTACATGATGCCATATTTATAGGATTTACTGTATGAAAAAACCTAATTTATAGCACACAAAAATAATTACATATCCATGAATATAATTGGATGCAATCCCGTGAATCTCAATATTCTATTATAGTTGACCACTACTTGGATACAAACCAATAGACCTCTAGTTGGTTGACCTTCGAACTTCTTGTCAATTATGAGTCATTTGAATTTGAATTTCTTGTCCACCATTTGACCATCGACTCAACTTAACCATCAATCCATATTTACTCTAGTAGATCCACCTCAACTAGCTGTTAGTTAGACTATTTTCCACTGGAAATAATATAATATCCCAACAAATGGCATCATCTATCATCTTTTCTTGGTCTTTGATTACTTTATCCTTGGAGATAATACCATCATATTTGACATCTACATATTCTAGATGGAGTTCAAATTATTCAAGTATCTTATGGTGACCTTCTTAAAGCGTGCGTTCCTTCTCCTTTTGAAACCATAATGTGACCCCATGTATCAAATTCTTACATCCTTCTTCAATTTTAGATTTAATTTCTAACTTTACCTCATTAGTATCTAGATATTAGACAACCTTCCTACGGATTTTCTCTTCAACTTTTTTGATAGTGTCCACTTCAATTTTTGTGGTAACATTTTCATCATTGTTATTTGATTCGAAATCTTGTAAATTCCTTTTCACCTTCGTAACATCATTGATACATTCTTGATTATTATTACATAACATTTTGATTTCTTCATATTGTTTTAGATTTTTTCACTTAACTCATCATTTTCCAACTTTCCTTTGATATTTTTTTATTTCCTTAAGTTACTAACCTCCTTAATGAGTGATTCATTAAGGGACTTCATCTTACATAATTGAACACCCTTATTCCTAAGTTTTTCTTTTAATTCCTTATTATTGTGTTGGTTGTAGAGCCTGATTATCTTCATGATTCATAGATATTGTTTCAACCACATTTGGATCCTAGTCCTTAGAGTGGTTTTACGTGTTATATTATTTTCACAACTATCCCCACATGATGTCACGTTGCACTTGGGACAATAGGGTGGTCACAAGGGAGGTGACAACCCATGAGTAAAAACTTTTGGGCAGTTTTTGCATTTGTTTTGGGTGGTTTTGGTACATGGCATTTTGTCCCATGGTTTTTTAATTCCATTTAATGAATTAAGGTTGTAATCTAATCTATGTCAATGGATTAGGTATTTTGTACATTGCATGATCGTATATATCATATTGTAATGGTATGGGAGAGAGTATTGTGGATAGGAGAGGAGATTGTGAGAGAGTGAAGAGGAGGCTCTAATAGATGTGTTGTAGGTGTTCTCCCTTCATTTTTTTGTATGGAATAAAGAAAGGAATAGATATTTCTCCATGGATGTAGCCAATATTGGGTGAACCACATATGCAAATATATCTCTTGTATTCCGTTTTCTGTGTTTTATTTCTGCATTCATTTTGATTTTTTTATATTATTCCTATGCGATCATATTCCTAACAACCAATATCAGAGACGTAGGTCTATTTGGATGATAAATGTGAAAGAAAGAAGGTTCTTGGATCGAGTGGGAGCAGTGGCGGAAGAAGACAATTTTGGGGTCAAGAAGTTTAATTGCCAAAACTACCAGCTATGGAAGATGTAAATGGAAGTCTGCATATATCAAAATATTATTTTCGTACCATTGCAGGGAATAGAAAAAAATATAAAGACTATTGATGAAGAAGAATGGGAAATTCTTGGAAGAAAGGAACTAGGAACAATATGTATGTTCCTAGCAATGTCAGTGTATTTCAACACCTCAAATGAAAAGAAAATGAAATATCTAATGAAGAAATTGACTAAACTATATTAAAAAACCCCATCCTCCAATAAGCTATTTCTCATGAAACATTTGTTTAATATGAATATGTTAGAAGGTGGGTATGTTCCTAACCATTTAAATGATATTAACACAATTACTAGCTAGATAAGTTCGGTAGGACTAAAATTTGATGATGAGGTAAGGGCTCTTTCGATTTTGTGCTCCTTGCTAGAAATATGGAATGGATTGGTCATGGTTGTGAGTAATTTTGTCTCTAGTTCAAGCACTTTAATGTTTAATGGTGTTGTTGGTTTTATCCTTAGTGAGCAAATGCGACGAAAAAACATAGGTGAGATGCAAGTAATTCTTTGAGTATGGAAAACAAGGAAAGCAAAAGGGAGAGAGGAAATATCCCAAGGAATCATGAGAACTCTAAGAAGGATAGATACAAATCCAAAGGGAATCTGGAGCACTATCATTGTTGGAAGAAAGGGCACATGAAGAAAGAGTATTGGCCTTGAAAATGAAAACAAGGAGATGGAAAAAGGAAGCAAATGTAGTAGGTGATGTGTTGCAAAATGATTAAATCCTTTCACTAGATAATATTGTGATTATTGGGTGGTAGAATCATGGGATTCATTTCATTCCACACCCCATAGGAAATATTTTCAAGAATATGTTCTAGGTGATTTTGGACAAATTTAAGATATAGATAAAATTATAGAATGGAAACTAATCATTGTTGAATGAGGTCAAACACGTTCCCGATTTGAGAAAAAAATGATTTTAATAGGGTAGTTGGATAATGAATGTTATACAGTTACATTTACAAACAATTTGTGGAATGTCACTAAAGGATCACTAATAATAGTAAAAGGACATGAGGTAGGTATGTTGTGTTTATGTACTAGTAATACTAACTCTTATATTTCTTTAGTTTCTACAGGAGTGGATACAACATTATGGAATCATAGGATTGGGTAGATGAATGAGAAGGGGATGTATATTCTCCACTCAAAAATATTGTCGCCATATTTAAAGCAGGCTGATTTAGATTTTTGTGATCACCATGTTTATGGAAAATCGAATAAAGTCATATTTCTTAGAGTTAGGAAGGAAAAGAAGAGTGAAAAGTTAGATCTTGTGCATATATATGTATAGGGACCAAATTAGGTATAATATCTTGGTGGATATTAATATTATGTTACTTTTATTGATGATTTGACTAGGAAAACTTGGGTTTATTGCATTTAAAAAAATGCAATGTATTTGATACTTATAAGAAATGGAAATCGTTGGTTGAGAATGAGATTTGAATAGGTTTGGTTGAAAAAAATACAATGTATTTGAAGAGTTTTGAATGGAAATACTTTTAAAAAATATGTTGAAGTCTCTTAGATTAGATAATGGATGTGAATTCTAAAAAAATTGTTTTGATAGCTATTGTTCATGCCATAGGATTTGAAGAGAGAAAATGGTTATAGGAATTCCACGTGAAAATGGTGTGTGAGAAATGATGAACAATAAAATTATGGAGCATGCAAGGAGTGGCAGATTGCATGTAGGATTTCCCATATAGTTCAGGTTGAAGTAGTGGATATTGTTATTTACTTAATAAACAAAGTGCCTTCAAGTTCTTTGGATGGTGGCATCACGAAGGAGGAATGGACAAGTAAAATGGTAAACTACTCATTTCTAAATACTTTGGACTATGAAACATCCGTCCAAACCGATAGAGAAAATGGAACAAATCTTGAGGCAAAATCTAAGAAGAGCAATTTTATTGGATATGGAGTCAATGATTTTGGTTAGAACTTATGGGATTATGAAAATCACAAAATAATTAGGAGTATAGATGTGGTATTCAATGAGAATGTCATGTACAAACATTAGTTGTAAGGAAATAAATAAGAAAAGGAAAACACAAAATACACAGTGCTTGATGAAATCATAGAAAATGAAATTCTAGAAGTTCTAGAACATCAAAATGTTAAACAAAAAAAACAACAATAGTAGATACATCAAACTCCTACAAGTATTGTTATAAGATCTACCAAGATAAGTGGACCCCTTGAACGATACTCTGCTTCACTTTATTATTCATTATTGATTTATTTAAGTGAACTAGAAATATATGAAGAAGTAATGTAGGTAGAAACCAAAATGAAGTGGGAGAAAGGAATGAAAGAGGAGACTTATAGCTTGGTAAATATCTAGACCTGGGACTTGGTTCTATTTCCTGCAAGTAAAAGATCATTTTAAAATAAATGGGTATATAGGCTGGAGGAGAAATATGGAGGAAAAAATAAGTACAAGGCCATACTTGTTGTAAAGGGGTTTGCATTGATGAAATGTGTATATTTTGATGAAAAATTTACTCCTATTAAAATGACTTCAGTTGGAACTATTTTAAGTATAGTGGCATTAGAAGATTTGCATCTTGAACAATTAGATGTAAATAAAACTTTTTCCATGGGGATTTTCAGGAAGACATTTATACGCAACAACCACAAGGGTATGAGGTCAAACAAAATGATCAATTAGTATGCAGGTTGAAGAAGAGCTTGTATGGCCTAAAGAAAGCTCCAAGGTAGTGTTATTTGAAATTTGTCTTGCTTATGAAAGAACAAGGTTATAGTAGATGTCATTCTTACCAATGTGTTTATTTTAAGAGACCAGATAATGGAAAATGTATTATCTTGTTATTGTATGTAGATGAAATGCTTGTTCCAAGGTCTAACATGCATGATATAAAAATGTTCTCAGAAGAAAATTAGCTAATTCACTTGCGATGAAATATTTGGCTGTTGAAAAGAAAATCATTGGTATGAGATTAACAAGAGAAAGGAAAAATCACAAGTTAACATTGTACGAGGGTCAGTACAAAGAGAAGGTGTTGGAAATATTTAAAATGCTGGATCAAAAAATAGTTATTACACCTTTGGCTCACCATTTCAAACTAACTAAGGAGATATATCCTAGTACATGGGAGTAGATAGGCTACATGTCCAAAGTTCCATACTCATTGGCAGTTGGTAGCTTGATGTATGTGATGGTTTGTAGAAGGTCAGATATTGCACATGTAGTGGGAGTTGTGAGTAGGTATATGAATAATCTAGGTAAACAAAATTGGAAGGAAATAATGTGTATTATCAGGTATTTGAGAGGTAATACTACTCAGGAATTATTTTTTGGAAGTTCAAACATTCTTCTACAGGGATGTGTTGATTCACATATGGAAGGTGATATAGATAACAGGAGGAGCACCACAATGTATGTTTTTACTATTGTTGGAATAGTAGTAAGTTGGATTTTGAAATTGAAAAAGGTTGTTTCAGTTTCAACAATGGAGGAAAATTATGTTGCTACTACATAGGCTAGTAAAGAGATGATTTGGTTACGGGGGTTTATGGGGGAATTAATAAAGAAGTAGGAGAGTAGAAGGTTGTACAATGACAACGTGATTGTCATTCATATTGTAAATAACCCAACCTTACATTCTAAGAATAAAAATATACAGATCGGGTACCATTTCATATGATTAGTTTTTGGAAGATGGGAAGTTGAAAGAATAAGATATGCACATGAGCCAAATTCCTATAGAGATGTTAAAGAAGACAAAAAAAAATGGATAAATTTATTTCCCACTCAGTTTTAGTTGGCCTTTAAGCATGATGATGAAGATGAGAATCTTTTCAGGTCCAAATTTGGAGTATATTCCATCAGGTTCATTATCGGTGGAGTTATTGTGATCAGTCTCCAAGTGGGATATTATTGGTTGTGGAGCATGATTATCTTCTTGATTTAAAGGTATTGCTTCATCCACATTTCAATACTAGTAACTAGTGGGTTTTTTTTATTTTTTTATTTGAACGATTATCCCCACATGATATTAAGTTGAGTCGAGCATGGTGCAGGTGTCACAGGGGTGGTGGAGCCCTTGAGAAAAAAAATATTTGGTGGTTTTTGCATCCATTTTGGGTGTTTTTGAAATATGTATTTCCATCCAATGGTTTTCTATTTCCGATGAATGAATTAATGTTGTAATATAATCTCGATCAATGGATTAGGGATTTTGGATTCTGTAGAATCCTTTATATTATTGTAATGGTGTGTGTGAGAGAGAGCATTGTGACTGAGAGAGGAGACTATGAGAGAGTGAAGAGGATGTTGCAGTGGATATTTTGTAGGTGTTATCCCTTAATTTATTCAGTTAGAATAAATAAAGGATTGAGTATTTCTCCATGGACATAGCCCATGTTAGGTGAACCATGCATATCAATGTCTCTCTTGTATTGTATTCTTCTATGTTTTATTTCCACATGCATTTTGATTTTTTTATTATTGTGTTAGGGACATAACCTCCCTAACCCCTCATGTAGGTAGAATAATATATTTCTATGTAATAAAGGGCGACATTTGTAAATAAGGATTGAGTAATGATGTGAACATGGATAATGTAAGAAGACTTAATAAAAGATTCCAAGGTTCATCTTCTAGAAAGATATTCCTCTAGAGTGTTCACTAGAAGATAGAAATTGTATAAATAGGAGTTGAAAGCATGGACACATTTTTTCTTGAGAATTATTTGTAATTGTAGGTTTCCCCCTCTAAGATACAAGTGAACTTGTATTTCTATAAATAAAGATATCATTTATGGTGTTATTGTTCTCTGTATTTCATTGTTTTTGTTGGAAATATATCATATTTATTTTTTTCTTCTTTACATAATAAATCTGGTACCTTATAATTGGTATCATAAAACTTTCCTCTACACAAATTTTCGTTCAATTTTTTTTTTGAGTAGAGACAAGTAGTGTCAGTGTATTTAAAGAAAAAATATCTATCGTTCGGTGGGTAAAATTATGGCTGGGGAGGACTACATGATGCAAATACAAACAATTTCACTGGTTACTGAAAATCATTGTTTTAGCTAGTTGGAAACCTTTGTAACCCCTATTGGTAACCCTTCAAGTAGTACCGCATTAGACAATGCATGTACACATCCATCACTCCCGTGTACCTTCGAGTATATAGTGAGTCCCCTAGGTTTCCTGAAACCAACTATAGATTAGTCTATCAGTTGCCTGAATTATATAGTGGCACTGAAAATAACACTCAGGAACACTACTCTCTAGTACCTGGGTAATCAGATAAAAATAATAGAACAAAAACAAAGGGGAAATTTTTCATCACAACCTTACCTCTTGCATCGAGGTTGTGAAATTCCTACACAATTTTTTCGTATTCACATTTTGGGCATTCTATCACTGTAGTATTCTTTAGGTTAGAATATAACTTCACAGGAGTGTTAAAAATAAAATAATAAAAAATGAGAAGTGGTCCCATCAACAACCTTATTTTAGACATATCCCATTGGATTCCTCTCTTCACCCTGATCTAGTGGTACCTATCACTTATAATCCTTTTTTTTTTGTCCCACCTAGCTTTCATGGCATCCTTATTTGTGAACTATTATATTGGATTCCTCTCTTCACATTGATCATAGTGGTAAGCCTCACCTATAAACCTTTTCTATGGGGAACTAGCTACTTACTTCCATTATGGCCCTCACCTACAACCAAGAAATCATTTCCCTGCAAACCGAAACCAACCAAAACAAAAATAACATCTAGCACCTAACTTTAGACATTATTTCCCTCAATTCAAAGTTTAGAACCTCACTAGAACATTGAACTCCCTCAAAGCCACCCTAAAACAATGGATGAGCCAATCAAAGGACCATACCTATACTGAAAAACCTTCACACCTCTAGGGAGAAGACTCCTGTAATACCATGTCCTTTTAGAACAACCCCCTTCACCATGACCTCCATCTTCCCAAATTTCATGTGAATAAATTTGAAGGCTCAGAGACCACAACATAGGTTTCTCAATAGGAACATTATTTCTCCTTGCATGGAATTACTGATGATTTGTATAAAATTCATATCAATATCCCTTATTTGGATCCTGTGCATTGGAAGTGGTGTAAAAATTCACATCGAGGCTATATTTCTCAAACCTAGGTTGTTTCGGAACTCTATGAATATTTTGACACTAACACCCATCATTTGGGCCATTTGACAAAGCTAAAATAGACTGGTATATTGTATTAATATATAGAATCTTTTGAGATCATGTATCTTTGAATAGAGAACATTTCTGAAAAATTCCTCCATGAATGCTTCATTAGTGGCATTAAATATGACATTCACAGCCATGTCCTAATGACTCTCCCTCGAACTTGCATTGAATACACTCACTGAACCATGGAAGCACAATTGGTCGTTTCTTCCAAAAACCAAAAACCCTCCATTCTTCCTTGTAGTCGATCGACTAATCATGCTCCTCCCTCATATCCTCTTAATGTATAGAAATTAACTAGATCAAATATGGTTGAATGTAAACTCAAGGGTCTTCGTTATAACTGTGATAATAATTGTTTTCCGAGGAAAAACTGTAAGGAAATTTTTTTTTATGGCCATTTATAAGGACATTTCTAAAGAGGATATTTATTCTTTCCCTCCTGAAGATCTAATCCCAAAACATGATCATACCCAACCCTTTGATCTCCCAAAATATGAACCAATTATATCCTTGAATTCCCTTACTCATAACTATGCTCCTCAAAAACTTAAATTATTTGGATATATCAAGATTTGGAAAGTCATCATCCTCATCGATAGTGGAGACAGTCACAATTCTATTCATCACTGCATTTCCTGAGAGACAATGTGCTACATTCGAGAAATCAACCATTTTCAAATCATGATTTTTAATGGTAGTTCCATGAAATGTGGAGGGTTCTTTAAAAATTTGTTCCTCCAAATTGTTCATTACCACCTAAAATATCATATGTTTTCTATTGAAATGGGTGGTTGTGAAATTGTCGTTGGTGATAAATGGTTACACACACTCTGCCCCATCACCATGGATTTCAATGATTTAACCATGATCTTCTATTAGGATGGAAAAAAATATAAGTTTCATGACATCACTACAATCTCTCTTTAGATCATCAGTTCCCACATAGTGGATAAACTCCTCAAAAAATGTCACTCTGTCATTATTGCATATCTTGATGCATTCCATTGAGAAATTGAGACCCATTCCACTACTGTTCATATTGACATAAAGTCTCTTCTCTCCAATCACCAATCTATTTTTGAAAACCCCCAAGGACTTCCTCCTTCCCATGGAGCCCATGACTATTCCATCCCCCTTGTCCCTGACAATCTACCTCCCAATGTTCTCCCTTATCGTCACCCCTTCCCCAAAAGAATGAAATTGAGAAAATTGTTTAGGAATTGCTAGCGGCATACATTATCTATCCTAGTATTATCCCTTATTGTTCCCATGTGATGATGGTACTCAATAAATAAGGAACATGTCACATGTGCCCTGATTTTATATCCCTCAATAAAATTACTATCAAAGATAAATTCCCCATTCCCATCATTGATGACATTTTGTATGAGTTATGTGGTGCCAAGGTTTTTACCAAACTTCATCTTCAGTTTGGATAACACCAAATATGTATGAAAGAGGCCGATATTCCCAAAAGTTCCTTTTGAACTCATGAGGGCCATTATGAGTTCTTGGGCATTCCCTTTGGCCTGTGTAATGCACCCTCCACCTTTCAAAGTCTCATGAATCATGTCTTTCACCCCTTCCTCCATCATTTTTTCCTATTTTACTTCGATGGTATCCTCAACTATATAAAAATATGGCAATCCCATATGGACCATGTGGATCAAGTCTTAAACTTACTCTCTCAACACAAAATCTTCCTTAAAAATCCAAATGCTATTTTGGAGCTCCTAAAGTCGAATACTTGAGACATATTGTTTGCAGGTATGTTGTCCATGTGGATCCTCAGAAAATAACAATTGTGAAGGATTGCCCCATCCTAAATATCCTAAACATTTGCGAGGTTTCCTAGGTATAATGGGTTATTATTGCAATTTTTTTCAAGATTATGGTAAAATTGTTTCTCCCCTCACTACTCTCCTTAAAAATAATGCTTTTAGTTGAAATCCAACAATAGATCAATCCTTCCAGTCCTTGAAAGAAGTTATTTGCACAAATCTGGGTCAGGAACTACCCGAATTCACTAAGACATTTTTCCTAGAAGGTGATGTTTTAGGGAAAGGAATTGGGGTAGTCATCATGCAATATAGAAGACCTTCGACTTTCACTAGAAAACAACTATCAGAATGACAATTGGGAAAATACACCCATGAAAAGGAAACGTTGGCTATTTTTCATGCATTGGATCTTGGTGTCTTATTTTTTGGGGCAACACGTCCAAATTAAAATTGATCATTTTAGCCTCAAGTATATTTTGGAACAAATAATTTCATCCACTAGAGAAACAAAAATAGGTGACTAATATGTTTGGTTATAATTATGAAATAATTGGAAATAAGAGAAAATAAAAATAAGGTGGTTGATTCTCTTTCAAAGAAATATGAAGAAGAAGAATCCTTCTTTTCCCTCTATTTCATTGTTACAGTCTGGTTACAAATACTTCAACATGAATGGTTCCAAGATACCAAACTTTCTAAATTGATCCAAAAATTACAACACCCTCAAGCCTCTCTGGGATACTCTTGGCATAATCAAGAGCTTCAGTATAAATGTCACATGTACTTAATAAAATAGTCTCACCTTTATCTAGGAAAAAATCGGTGGTCATCTACTTGTTCCACTGACACAAAACAAGGGTTTCCACCTTTGCAGTTTTTCAACATCTTTTTGGGTTCTAAACTTTCGAGGTCGTTTTAAGGCCCTAAACAACATTTTTTCAGCCTACCACAATCACATTGTAGGTTTTGTCCAAAGTGTTATAAAATTGTGTAGTCATCGGATAGAACTTTCCAACAAGTTATCGTGCACCCCAAACAAAGATCATATGCAAAATTTATTCCCTTGGGAAGTTGACGTACCAACTACCCCCATCAAGACCCACAAACCTTTCGGCATTTCATCTTTTGGGGTTACGATTTTGGGTTTTATTTATGTTAAAAAGGCCCCTAGAGCCTTATTATAAACATCATCATCTTATTGCAAATGAGCATAGCCATCACATCTCTTCTCAGTTATAAGATGCCACCATTGTAGCGAGTCATTCACTCTGTAATTTTATAGTTTCTATATATTCTTTGATTAATAAAAAAATTGTGTATTATTGTATCTCTATATATTTCATTGTTATATCTCCTCCTTAATTTCATTCTAAAACCAATATGGATCAGTGGTACCAGAGTAGGCGACTCCTTGTCATTTCTTAGTGCATATCCCCGACCAGGTCATGGAATAGAGAGTTGGGTCTCAAGCTAGTTTCGCTTGAGAATAACCACTCATGCGAGCCCAGGAATCCTTCCATGGAAAAATAAATGAGAGAAGCAGGAGAAGAATATCCCATTAATATTTTTCTCACATAATCCCTCATGCAATAGAGGAATGAGATGTTGGATAATTTTTCCTAAATCCTTCAAAGGTTTCCGACAATAATAAGAGCGTATTCATCAAGAAGTCTCTTTGGAGACGCTACCCCATTAAAAGTACAAGTTAATTTTAATATTCCTGTATTTGAAGGTCAGATAGGTGTGGATTCTTTGGAAAAATAGTTAATTTTTCTAGAAGTTTATTTCTTTGTGCAAAATATTTTGGATAGATTAAAGATCATCTTTGTGCTCCTTAAGGATCTCTCTCATGTCAAATATTGGTGGGAAACTTACTAGGAGAACAATTCCACAGAGGAGTCTGGAATATTTTTGGGTTAAGCCCACTTGGGATTTTCTTATGGATGTGGTCAAGGAGAAATATTAGCCTATTAGAAACCATGATTACCAATACATAATATGGACCATGTTGAATCAAGAGAGGGGCCAAACTGTTGGTTGTGGAGCCTGATTATCTTCTTGATTCAAAGGTGTTTGTTTTCAATCATTTTTATACTCAGTGAAGATTGTACACCCTGGAATACTATACACCCCTCCACGTGGAGGGGTTGCAGGGGGGGCTTTCCCCCTCTGTGGGGTCCATGGGGCTCACCCCCTTGGATGGGGGGTATTGGGGCCAGCGGGGGTTTGGGGGTGAATCCCTCAAAGAAAAAAAATTCCTTGTAAATGTATATTGTAATTTCATAGTCAATATGGACCATTCATTATAAGGTCACATATCTGATGGTAGAAGTTATTTTAGGGTTTTTTTAACTAGAAGGAAACCCTCTTTTATGATCGAATTGTATTGCGACTGTGTATATGTGTGATTATTGTATTCTGAGAGAGGATACTATGAGAGAAAGAAGAGGAAGTTACAATGGGTGTGTTGTAGGTCGTATCCCTTCATTTTGTTGGATAATAAAAGGAAGGAACTGGGAATTTCTCTAGTGGATGTAGCCCACATTGGGTGAACCATGTATATCTGTGTCTCTATTGTATTTTGTATCTTCGATGTTTTATTTTGTCATGTGTCTTATTTTATTGCTCCACGACCTATTTACATAAAAATTGGCATCAGAGAGAAAGGTAACTCATAGGAAAAGAGGGTGCCTGGTTCGAGTGGGAGTAATGGCGGAATATGGAAAGTTTAGGGTCAAGAAATTTAATGGACAAAACTACAAGTTATGGAAGTTGCAGATGGAAGATTATTTATCTCAAAAGGATCTATTCCTACTATTTGGTGGAATATAAAAGAATTTGATAGCCATGAAGGATGAAGAATGGAAGGTACTTGACAGAAAGGCACTAGGAACAATACGACTGAGTCTGGAAGTGTCGGTGGCTTTCAATATTTCAAAAGAAAAGGCAACGAAGGGGATGATGGAAACATTGGATAAACTGTATGAAAAACCCTTGGCATCCAATAATTTATTTCTAATGAAGATATTATTTAAGATTAACATGCCAGAATATGGGTCTGTTGCATATCATTTTAATGAATTTAATAAAGTTACTAATCAACTAAGTTCTGTAAAAGTGGACTTTGATGATGAGGTAAGGGCTCCTCTAATCTTGTGTTCATTTCCAGAAATATGGAATGACTTGGTCACGGATGTAAGTAACTCCGTCTCTAGTTCAAACACTCTAAAATTTGATGATGTTGTTGGTGTTATCCTTAGCGAGGAAATGCAATGGAAAATAACAAGTGAGACATCAAGTAATGCGTTGATTGTGGAGAACAGGGGAAGAAAAAATGACAGAGGAAAGGGCTCGGGGAACCATGGGAATTATAGGAAGGGAAAATCCAAATATAGATTGGGAAAGATAGAGTGATGGAATTGTTGGAAGAAAGGACATCTCAAGAAAGACTACAAATATCCAAAGAAACAAAGAGATGGACAATAGGAGAAAAATCAGGAAGCAAATGTAATAGGTGATGGGTTACAAGATGCTTTGATTCTTTTTGTAGATAATATTTATGAGTCTTGCATAGTAGATTCAGGGGCTTCATTTCATTCCACACCCTTTAGGAAACATTTTGTAGATTATTTTCAAGGTTATTTTGGACAGGTTCATTTGGGTTATGATGCACCATGCAAAATTGTTGGAATGGGAAAGGTAAAAATAAAGGAAAGGAATGGAAACCAATAGTTGTAGAAAGAGGTAAGACATGTTCTAGATATAAAGAAAAATATAATTTCAACATGGCAGCTGGAAAGGGAAGGTTGCATATCCATATTTACAGATAAGGCGTGGAATGTCACCAAAGGATCACTGTTGATAGAAAAAGGAGAGAAGGTAGGTACATTGTATTTATGTACTAATAATATTGATTCTTGTATCTCTTTAGCTTCTACAGGAGTGGATACAACATTGTGGTGTCATAATCTTGGAAACATGAGTGAGAAGGCGATGAAGATAATTCACAAAAGAAATTTCTTTCCGGATATTAAAGAAATTGATTTGGATTTATGTGAGCATTGTGTTTATGGAAAACAAAAGAGAGTCAGATTATTGAGAGTCGGAAAAAAGGAAGAGTGAAAGGTTAGATATTGTGCATAAAAATGTATGGGTACCATCTCGAGTACCATCTCTTGGTGGATCTCATTATTATGTTACATTTATTGATGATGCAACTAGAAAAAATGGGGTTTATTGCATTCGACAAAAATCTGATGTTTTCGATACTTTTAAGAAATGGAAAGCTTTGGTTGAGAATGAGACAGGAAAAAGGTCGAAGTGTCTCATATCATACAATGGAGGTGAACATTGCAGCAAGGAGTTTGATGATTACTTTTCATAACATAGGATTTGTAGAGAGAAAAAAGTTCCAAGAACACCACAAGAAGATGGTGTGTCATAAAGGATGAACAAGAAATCATGGAGTGTGAAAGGAGTATGAGATTTCATGTTGGGTTGGTTGCCCTTAGATTTTTGGGAAGATGCTATAAATATTTTTGTTTACTTAACTAACAAAGGACGTTCGAACTCTTTGGATGGTGGAATTTAAGAGGAGGCATGGACAGGTAAAAAGGTAAACTATTCATTTTTGAATACTTTTGGTTGTAAAGCATTTTTCCATATTGATAAAGAAAATACAACAAATCTAGAAGAAAAATCAAAGAAGTGTACCTTTATTGGATATGGTCTTAATGATTTTGGTTACCTCTTATGGTATTATAAAAATCACAAAATCACTAGAATTAGAGATGCCATATTCAATGAGAAGGCCATGTACAAAGATCAGTTGCAGAGAAATAAACAAGACAAAGAAAAACCAGAATACACAGTGCTTGATGAGATCACTGAGAAAGAAATCCCAAAGGTGCTAGAAAATCAAAATTTACAACAACAGGAGCAACATGTACCTCAAACTCTTGCAAGTGTTGTTAGAATATCTACCAGGTTAAGTAGACCCCCTAAACGATACTCTCCTTCATTGTATTATTTATTATTGATTAATTCTGGTGAACCGGAAAGTTATGAAGAAGAAATGTAGGTAGACACTAAAAGGAAGTGAGAGAAAGGCATGAAAGAGGAAATATATTCCTTGGTAAATAAGCAGACCTGGGAATTAGTTCAGTTTCTTGTAGGAAAAAGAGAATTTCAGAATAAATGGGTTTACAGGTTGAAGAAGAAGATGGAGTCAAAAAGTGATATAAGGCTAGACTTGTTGTAAAGTGTAATATTCCAGATATAAAATAGTATGCAAAAAAAAAAAAAATAGCTATAAATGGCATATAAACAATGATATAACCAGAATAACACCACAATACAATCAAAATAATACCAGAGTAACACCAGAAAGAGAACTTTGATTATTGAGAGCAATGTTCACTTTACTCTTCGAGGGGGAAACCTCTAGCAGAGCGGAGCTCTATTACAATAATATCCAAGAAAAAACTTCCCATACTCTAGACTCCTTTTAATACTAAATATGTCTATCAAAAGAATAATCTAGAGGAATATCCTTCTAGAAGCGAAAGCTTCTATTAGGTCTTCTTACATTGGACTTATTCTTCTTTATTTCTAGGCCTTATTAATATTGAGATTTATTACATAGAAATATATTATTCTACCTATTTGAGGGGTTAGGTCCCTAACATGTCCTCCTCGTTAAAAATAACCTTGTTCTCAAGGATTGAGATGAGGAAATTTCTRCAGAATGGTAGTTGGTTCCCAAGTGGCATCTGCTGGAGTTGTATCTTTCCACTGGACTAAAAGTTCCTTGATGGTTCGATGATGCTGATGACACTCACATTGGTCCAAAACTGCTTGTGGTTGTATCCAAATGGATCCTTCTTCRTCCAACTCAGGAAGGATGGTTTGATTTTGGCACTTATTTACAATCACCTTMTTTAAGAAAGAAACATGAAAAAAAAGATGGATCTTATAATAACTCGACAAATCTAACTGATAGGCCACTTGTCTCACATGCTTGAGAATGGTATAAGGACCATAAAATTTGGGCATCAGTTTCTGACAATGGTCATCCTTGAGGGAATTTTTCTTGTAAGGTTTCATTCGAAGAAACACCCGATCCCCTTATACAAATTGACGTTCAGAGCGACCTTGATCAACTTGTTGCTTCATGCGATTATGGGCCATGACCAAATTATCTTTGAGGGTAGAGAGAATATCATCTCGAACTATAAGAATTTGGTCAACTGCCTAGACCTTTGAGACTCCTGGAAAATATGAGAGAATTGAAGGTGGATTTTGTCCATATACCGCTTCAAAAAGAGTCGTGCAGGTAGTTGTATGGTACAAAGTGTTGTACCAACATTCAACTAGTGGTAACCATTGAGCCCATTGATTTTTCCTTTCTGATGAAAAAAAGCTCAAATATTTTTCCAAGCACTTGTTAACAACTTTAGTTTGACCATCAGTATGGGAATGATAAGCTATGCTGAGATGCAATTGGGTTCCTTGTATCTTGAAAAATTATTGCCAAAGATTGTTGGTGAAAGTTGGGTCACGATCATAAACAATAGAATGCGGCATGCCATGAAGCTTGAAGACCTGATCCATGAAAATTTGAGCCACAATGGATGCTATAAATGGGTGTTGAAGAGAACACAAATTGGAATACTTGTAAAGATGATCAACGACCACCATCATGATTGATTTATTTCCCAATTTAGGTAAGCCTACAATAAAATCCATAGAGATATCTTGCCAAATAGTAGGTGGAATCAGAAGCAGTTGTAGTGTGCCAGGACAATTGAATAATTATCCCTTGTTGCATTGACACACATCACATTTAGCCACAAAATTGCAAACGTCATTTTTCATACCATCCCAGAAAAAAGAATGCTTGACCCAGTCATAGGTTTTGGTAAACCCAATGTGCCCAGCGGTGGGTGTAGTGTGAAGCTCAGAAAGTACCATGGATTTAAGTTTTGAATGTTTACTTAAATACAAATGGCCTTTGCATCAAAGCTCATCATTGAGCCAAGAGTACCCTGGGGAGACTGAAGAATTGGACTGCAATTGTTGTATTAGATACAAACTTTTGGGATCGTGTATCCATTCCTCGTGAACATCTTGGAGCCAATCTAGTACAATGAAGGAGAGAGAGAAAAGGGACCCTTCATCTTCATATTCTCTAGAAAGTGCATCAACAACCACATTTTCTTTTCCTTTGTTGTAAATGATCTCATAATCATATCCAAAGAGATTAGTCACCCATTTGTGTTTCTCTGGGAGAATAGGCATTGTTCCATAAAATACTTGAGGCTTTGATGATATTTCTTAATTTGGAATCTTTTCCCTAATAGATAAGGGTGAAAAACATCCATGACATGCATAATAGCCAACATTTCCTTTTCATAGATTGGTTTTCCCAAATTTATCTCTGATAGTTGTTTGTTAGAAAAGGCCAAAGGACAACCCTCTTGCATAAGGATGACACCAATTCCTTTCCCGAAATCATCACATTCTAGGCCAAAGGTATTTGTGATATCAGGAAGGGCCAGGACTGGAGTGGTGCACATGGCCATATTCAAGGTTTGAAAATATTGAGAAGCTGATGGAGTCCAAGTGAAAGAATTATTTTTAATGAGAGCAGTGAGATTTTTCGCAATATTGCCATAATTCTTAACAAACTTGCGATAATAACCTGTTAAACTCAAAAATCCACACAATATTTTTAGATTCTTTGGGTGAGGCCAATATTGCATAGCTTCAATATTTTTAGGATCCACCCTAACACCGACCTTGACAACAAGATGAACCAAGTACTCGACTTCTAAGGCACCAAAAGAACATTTAGATTGTTTGAGGAAAATATTGTCTTGAGAGAGTAGATGGAGAAATCGATCCACATGAGTAAGATGGGATGTATAGGTTTTACTATAGATGTGGATATCATCAAAGAAAACTAAGACAAAATGATGGAGAAAAGGACGAAATACATTATTCATGAGGCTTTGGAAAGTGGAGGGAGAATTAAACAAGCCAAAGTGCATGACAAAAAACTCATAGTGGTCCTCATGAGTTCTAAATTCAGTCTTAGGAATGTCTGCCTCTTTCATACGGATCAGGTGGTAGCCAGAATGAACATCAATTTTAGTAAAGAACTGGATGCCACTCGATTCATCCAAGAGGTCATCAATGACAGGAATGGGAAATTTTTCTTTTATGGTGAGTTTTTTGAGGGCGTAGAAGTCAGGACACATGCGCCAAGAACCTTATTTCTTAAGGACCATGACCATAGGAGACGAGTAGGGGCTTGTACTAGGGTGGATAACACATGCGTTGAGCAGTTCTTGAACCATTTTCTCAATTTCATTTTTTTGGGAAAATGGGTGATGATAGGGATGGATATTTGGAGGAAGGATTCCAGAGACAATGGGAATGGAATGATCATGAACACCATGAGAAGGAGGGAGTCCCTGGGGAATGGAAAAGACTCCTTGATGTTTAGAGAGGATGGATTGGAGGTCCTGCAACACATAGGGTGTCTCAATTTCTTGTATGACATGGAGTTGGGAAATAATGTCAGAATGAACTTTTTGGGTAGCTTTTCCATGTGATGGGAACTGATGATCTTCAGGGAACCAAAGGGGATTCCTTGGAACTTATATTGTTGGCCCTCCTAGTCGAATTGCATGGTTAATTCCTTAAAATACATGAGAATGGGACCCAAAGTCCTTAGCCATTATGCACCCAACACAATGTCACAACCACCCATGTTGATAGAAAACATATGAGATTTCAGGTGGTATTCACCAATTTGGAGACACACATTTTCACAATGCCCTCCACATTTCATGGACCCGCGATTGGAAATCATGAATTGAAAATTATTGATTGTATGGATATAGCAATTAGTGTCTTTGGAAATGCAATGATGAATAAAATTATGGGTGCTTCCACTATCTACAAGAATGATGACCTTTCTATGCTTGATGTAACCAATTAGCTTGAGGGTTTGAGGAGCAGAGAAGCCAGTGAGAGCATTTAGGGAAATGATCGGTTCTACCTTGGGAGGGTCTGAGGGAGGGGTTATGTCAATGGGTTCAGGTGACAGACACAAGGGGAGCCTCAAAATCCTCTTCTGAAACATCCTCTGAGATGGCCATAAAAATATTTTGTTCCTTACACTTGTGCACATGAAAATACTTGTCATCACAATTATAACAAATTCCATTGAGTTGGCATTCAAAAATTTCAGCCTTGGTCAATTTCTGGATATTTAGTGGAGTACAAGGAGGAGTGGGAGTGACTGGTTTAGTGCGAGGAATAAAGGAGGGTTTTCGGTTTTGAGAAGAGACAACCTGTTGTGCTTCCTTATCTCTTTTAGTAGCATCCACCCAACTCTAAGGCCAAGCCATGAGGACATGGGCATGAATCCCATCCTTGAGGCCACTGATAAAAAATTCTCAGAAAAAAGCATCAGACATGCCCTTGTTGGATCATGTTTTCATTGATGTCAAAGGATCGATGTGAAAGGAACAATGTCTCGTCATTGATATATGATGCATAGATGAAGATGGATCGATGTGTTGTCATTGATATATGATGCATAGATTATGTCATGCATAGATGAATATGGATCGATGTATTGTCATTGATATATGATGCATATATGGATGGATGCATTAATGTATTGATGGTTGGATCATGTGGTCATGAATAGAATCAATGAAAAAGAGACAATGTCATAGTGATGTATTGTCATGGGTTACTCTAGTTGGATTGATGTAAGGATGACTCATTATAGTCTTGTCATGATTGATAGGGAGTACAAATGGATGAACTCCAAAGTGGTCCCCTTATGGTGAAATCCCTCATGGGAAGAATCTTTGTGGTTGATTTATCATAGAATTATGGTTAGAGAACCCATGCTTAATTGTGGAATGATGAGATAAAGATCAATGAATTTGTCAGTGAAACTATCCTATATGGATAGTTCCTGTCATTCCATTTCTGGTGGTATGTGGAACATCACATAACTCCTCACAGTTTGAGAGTTATGGCCTTACAAAGTTGGAGGACCCTCATATGTTGACTAGAAGCCACAAAAGGTCAAAGAAGTAAAAATGCTTACAAAGAAGAAATTATTTAAATAATAAAGTGAAGTGATAAAGTCAAAGAGGATTATTTAAATAATAAATTAAATGGAGAAATTTTCTATTATGGATAGTGGTTAACCCTAAAATGAGGAAAGTGGGTTAAGTGGTCAAGTGGCTATTGGATATATGGACAAGTGGCCAAATGGACAAAGTTGGATACAAGTGACTATGTGCACAAAGTGGCTATGTGGACAAAGTGGCCAAGAAGATGCTTCTAAGGAAGCTACTTGGAGAGTATAAATAGGCAAGGGTCTCTTGTAAATAAATCTCTCTTGAGAATATATTGAATATCTATTCTAAGGAAGAGAGTGATTGAAAGTTCTCATGGACGCATCAAAGTTTTTGCAAGTCTAACATCTTGATGGTGAAATTTTCAGAAGTTCAAAAACCCTAGTTTCTGAAGGAGCACGTGGGCTGCAATGATATTGAGCGTGTACATCTGCAGGATACAGTGAGGTAGGGCACATTCATATGTGGGATGAAGAATATCAGAGCATGTACAGTTGAAGAAATTCATGGAGACTTGAGTGTGAGATGGTGCTAGGTTCCTGAAGGATGAAGCAAGTTCCATATTTGCATTTTATGGGCTCAAATATGCCATAGAATTTCTGGTATGGTTACATGATTGTTTTGATGGATACTCTTTCTTATGGTATGGTGAATGCTCAAGGAATTATTGGTATGGATGTCATGATATGGTTTATGTTGGTTGATTGATAGAGTGATAAACACTCTTATGTTTTAGTATTGATATGGTTGCCATAGTATATTGGTTGCTTATACATGATTAAGTAAAATTAATATTGCATATTTGAGGAGCATGAGTAAAATGTTGGAGAGCGTCGATGTGTTGTGATTAGTTATGGTACAGATTGGATAGTGGAAGGAAGAAGTGGATATGATTGAAAGCTGCAGAGGATCTGAGTTTTTCAAAGAGAGAAAACCCTAGTCGTTCAGAGGGTATACACAAGTTGCAGTACAGATAGGTCACATACATACGTGAGTTGTACTACTAGTAGGGAACGTACATATGTATTCTTCACTACTGACAAATCGTGTACCTGTTGAGGATTGAATCCTCCCCTCAGTTGGTGTTGAGTTGTGTAAGTTGAGTCTTTCATTGTAGATTTGGTGCTCTTGTGGAGTTGTAACTCTATTTAGTTGTTGTTGATAAACCCAAGAATTGTAGTCCATAATAAAAATAAAATTGTACATACATCTTTTGTTCTTTCTATTATTTGTGGTGACGACTTGTTGATGATATATGTTATTGTTATCTATTGTTGATATATGTTCACATACAACTGGTTTTAAATCAGATTAATAAGTGATGAGTAAATGGTTATTGCTAACTAAGGAGTTTTTGTGAAGGGAAGTTGAAAAAGATCCCTACACCGATTTAACCCCCCCTCTTAGTGTGGTCGGTGTGTCCAACATCCCTCTGTACGAAAATCCAGTCACTCAAATGAAGCTATTAAGTCTTCCACTATGCCAGATTGTTTAAACTTTCTCAAATGACCTAAATGGTAGGTGTCAATGTCAAATCATTCATAAGGCTCTGCCACAAAGTGTGTCCAAGCCACATACCCTTGGCGGGCAGTTTTTCTCCATTTCCACCATTGCCAACGTTCTTTATCTAGATGGAGAACACCATACCATAGTTTGCTAACTCATCTGTAATTCCATACAAAGAGAAATAATGTTCCATTTGAGTTACCTAGCCAGTGGGATTTGAGCCATCAAATTTGTTCACATCTACACATGGAATGCGTAGGTCATGTTGAAAGTGATGGGGATGAAAATTTTGGGAATGAGAGGAAGTTTCATCTTTGGTATGCAAAGGTGGTTCAGATGAGGGAAGATCTATAGGGATGTGCATCTTGGCAAATATCATCATAGTGACAGATTCAATATGGGTAGTAATTTATTGTTTGAGGTCTTGTTTGAGTTCCTCGATCGTGGCGGTGATGGAAGAATGCATGTTTTTATTTATGGTGGAAATATTGGCACTGGGATGTCTCACTTCTTGTTGGGTTTCTGTGAAATTAGAGTGCAAGGTATTGAAGCGAGCTTCCAAGTCTTGGATATGTGTATGGGACATGATGAAGAGGAAACACGAAAAGGGGCAGGTGGGATCACACAAAAAATGGGTTATGGGTGAAGTGTATCACAACGATCAGGGCGATGAGTTGAATCCAATGGGGTGAAGCCAAAATAAGGGTGTTGGGAGGGGGTCAGGTCCTCGAGAAAAACAATTTTGTTGAAAAATGATAGGTATGATTGAGATAATGGAAAAGAGATAAATCCAATGGAATCTCAAATAATGGTGCCAGCAATATCCATAATTTTTCTCCTCTGGAGTTATACTCTAATCTGAAGAATATTGCAGCGATGAAAATCCCAAATGCTTAACAGGAAGAAATGTGTAGTAATTTCGCAACCCGAATGCAGGAGACACAGTTGTGTTGCAATACATCTTGTATGTTCTATTTTTGTTTCCATCCCAAAGGTTAGGGTATTAAATGGTTCTACAGACAAGGGTTTTCCCTGTGTTATAGCTCTCTGATATACATGTAGGGTCCAACAGTAATACTCATCCTAATATCTCAAGGCACCAACTAAGGAGGCTAGACCATGCTCTTATTCATACTATCCAACTACCCAGGTACTAGAGAGTATCTTCCCGAGTGTTTTTCTCGATGGAATTATAGTAGTTAGGTGTCCGATTTGTTTATCTATGGAGGACTTCAGGAGATCTAGGCCGATCTGTATACAAGTGTTGTCTGATGCGTGACCACTCGAAGGGGTACAAAAAAGGGTTACAAGGGTGGCCAACAGATGTGTGCTTAAGTACCACTTGTATTTCCTACGTGTATGAATCCCTGACCATGGGTTGATGCATGTAATGACGGATCTCTATAGCTTAAAGATGTCAGAATACATCTCTACCCTGAAAAAAATTAATCCACAATTTTCTGCCGAGGAAGGTGCTCTGATACCATTTGTAATATTCCAGATATAAAATATTATGAACAACATAAATAATTATCTAGAAATGGTAGATAAACAATGATATAACCAGAACAACAACACAATAATATCAAAATAATACCAGAGTAACACCAGAAAGAGCACTTTGATTACTAAGAGCAATGTTCACTTTTCTCTTCGAGGGGGAAACCTCCAGTAGAGAAGAGATCTATTACAATAATATCCAAGACAAAAATTCTCATACATCGACTCCTATTTATATTAAATATGTCTATCAAAAGAACAATCTAGAGGAAGATCCTTCTAGAAGAGAAAGATTCTATTAGGTCTTCTTACATTGGCATTATTCTTTCTTATTGATAGGCCTTATTAATATTGACCTTTATTACATGAAAATATATTATTCCACCTATGTGACGGGTTAGGTCCCTAACATAAATGGGTTTTCATAAAAGAAAGGTATATATTTTGATGAAATATTTTCTCCTATTGTTAAAATGACTTCAATTAGGACTATTTTAAGTCTTATGGTAGTATAATATTTGCATCTTGAACAGTTAGATGTAGAAACAACTTTTTTCCATGGGTGTCTGAAGGAAGAGATTTATATACAACATCCACAGGGGTATGAGGTCAAAGGGAAGGAAAATTTGGTATGCAAGTTGAGGAAGAGCTTGTATGGCCTAAGCAAGCTCCAAGGTAGTGGTATTTAAAGTTTGACAGGTTTATGACATAACAAGGTTATAGTAGATGTCATTCTGATCACTGTGTTTATTTTAAAAGGCTAGAAAATGGAAGCTATATTATATTGTTATTGTATGTAGATGTCATGCTTGTTGCAAGGTATAATATGCAGGATATAAATTTGCTCAAGTGAAATTAGCTAATTCATTTGCGATAAAGGATTTGGGTGCTGCAAAGAAAATCCTTGGTATGAGAATAACAAGAGACAGGAAAAATCACAAATTGACATTGTCCCAGGGTGAGTACATAGAGAAGGTGTTGGATAGGTTTAGAATGCATAATGAAAAACCATTTAGTACACCTTTGGCTATCCATTTCAAATTAACTAAGAAAATGTGTCCCAAGACACAGGAGGACATATAATACATGTCCAAGGTCCCTTATTCATCAACAATTGGTATCTTGAGGTATGTGATGGTTTGTACAAGACCAAATATTGCACATGTATTGGTACTTCTGATAATGTATATGAATAATCCAGGTAAAGAGCATTGGGAGGTAGTAAAGTGTATTATCGGGTATTTTAGAGGTACGTCTACCCATGCATTATGTTTTGGAGGTTTAGACAATGTTCTACAAGGATATATTGATTCAGATATGGAAGGTGATAAAGATAGGAGGAGGAGCACCACAGGGTATGTTTTTACTGTAGGTGGAACAACAATAATTTGGATTTCAAAACTACAAAATTTTGTTTCACTTTCAACAACAAAAGCAGAGTGTGTTGTTGCTATAGAGTCTAGTAAAGAAATGATTTGGTTATAGGTTTATGGAAGAATTGGGAAAGAAGTAGGAGAATATCAGGTTGTACTTTTAAAATGAGAGGGTCATTCATCTTACAAAGAACTAATGCTTCCATTCAAAGACTAAGAATATACAACTTAGGTACCATTTCATATGATCTATCTTGGAAGATGGAAATTCGAAGTTGAAAAAGCTACATACTAGACAGAATATTGTTGACATGTTAACAAAAGGAGTAACCAGGGAGAAACTGAGTTCCTACACAGTTTCAGTTTCTCTTCAATCATGAAGGTGAAGATGAGAAATTTGTCAGGTCCAAGCTGGATCATAGTCCAGCAGGTACAACAACACTGGAGTTATTGTGATCAGTCTCCAAGTGGGATATTGTTGGTTTTGGAGCCTGATTATCTTCATAGGTCTTTATTTTCAGATTTTTTTATACCTCGTGAAGATTATACACCCTCCATGTGAGGTGGTGYAATGGGGGATTTCCCCCCTTACAGGTTCTAGGGGCTCATCCCCTCGACTAGGGGTCCGGGGGTGAAGCCCCCGAAGGAAACAATTCCCTTGTAAATGTATATTGTAATTTCATAGTCAATATGGAATGTTCATTATAAGGTCGCAAATATGACAGTAGTAGTTATTTTAGGATTTTTTTCCCTAGAAGGAAACCCTATTTTATGAGGAAATTGTATTACAGTTGTTTATGTGTGTGATTATTGTATTCAGAGAGAGGATACTTTGAGAGAAAGAAGAGAAAGTTATAGCGGGTGTGTTGTAGGTTGTATCCTATTTTTATAACACAAACAATGTCGGAGTTCACAAATACATTCCATACCTTATGCACCAAGCTGGGCATTAAGGACTTTGAGAAACATCTAGTTCTAGAATATTGCAGGGCTCTACATAGGTGCATCCAAAAAAATGGAGTTTCTGGACATTTCATCACTCATAGTAGCTTATTGATATGCTATCAAAATCGAGTGGAAATTTAAGCACCAGAAAAAGAAAGAATTTGGGTCTGCAAATATGCAACAACCAAAGAATAGTAAAGGAAGCCATAATCCACAAAATATCCAACCTCAATATAACTAGTCCAAGCCATGGGAAAAGAAGAGAAATGGGAATATGAAGAAGGACACTGGGAAGTGGTGCGGCTTCCACAAAATCCCTTGGCACAACATCGATGAATGTCTCTCGAAACAGTCATGGGTACTTGAGCTCAAATAAATAGAACCAAGCCCTGAATCAGACTCTGATTCAGAAAATGATAAAAGGAGATAGATAATTGATGCATAATCCACTGCTACTTCCACAACCAAAACAATACAACTAGGAGAACCAGAGGATCCCTAGGAGGGGGAGTGCCTTTTCCATTCACAGATGTGGGTGAGGAGACCCCACTGCATTTTATTGTTAATAGTGGAATCCATAAGAACCTCATATAAGAATATGTCCTTAAGCAATTGTATTTTCCAACAACACCACACCTACAACCATACAACATTTGATGGCTTCCCCAGGGATGAAATCTTCATGGCAGCCAACAATGTCGCATGTCACACAACATCAAGCCCTTCAAGGATGAGGTATTATGTGATGTTTCTCCACTGGAAGTATGTGATGTTATGTTAGGCCAACCATATATGTGGAGGAATCATTCTCTTTATAAGTCTCAACCTCGTAGCATTATTTTTACTCTGGGGGGTCATCCCTATAGGATACAAGATGTAGTTATGAGTATTTTCCAAACAAAACAATGTCACCAAGTAATCTCTCATACCACAAAGTTTAGTTTCTTCACAATCTATTCAAAAGAGAAGTACACTGCAACCTCATCCCAAGACCCTTCTATCCAACAGAATGAGATCAACAATATTTTAGAAGAGAACCAAGATATTCCTACTTCACCTACGAGAGTGCCTCCACACTACCTAGTCAAACCAAGTTATTATAAATCCCTTCATGTTCTTCATGTTTCATCTTCACCAAAAGAGTACTCCCACACTCAGGTAGATCATGCAGATACATTGGTTAAACAGATCCAACCCCTCCAACAATAGGTTCATGACAACCTTCAACAAGATAAGAAAGACAACTTCTTCAGCAAGGAAAGCAACTCACCAAGGTTCAAATTCAGTAAAATCTTCCCCGGGGACTTGACACAATGGATATAATTTATTCTTAAGGGGAGAGGATTGATCTAGGTGGAAATCGGTGGCCACCCACGTATTCCACTGGATCAAAACAAGGGTTTTCACCTTCATAGTTTTTCTACATATTTTTGGGTTCTAAACCTCTAGGGACATTTTGAGGCACTAAAAAATGTTTTTTGGGCCGAACACATACACACTATAGGATTTAGTTAGATTAGTTTCATTAGTTGTATCGGAATTTGTTAGATAAGGAATTACAGTTGCATTAACTATAGAGGAATAAATCCCAGTTGCATACCAATTTCTTAGCCAAAGCCAGAGGATTATGTCAAGGATGGCCTCTTTCCCCCACTTTACATGTTCATGGCAGAAGCTTTGGGGTGGGCTTTGGAATTCTCCAGGATGTCAGAGAGACTTCTAGGAATAAGGATAGTCATGGGTGATGCAAAAATCTGTATTCCTCGAATATACCTTTCCAACTAGCTATCATGCGCCCCAAACGAAGATCGTATGCAAAAGTTACTCCCTTGGTAAGTTGACATACCAACTACCCCCATCAGGGAATGCAAAACGTTTGGAATTTCATCTTTTGGGGTTACGGTTTTGTATTTTATTTATGTTAAAAAGGCCTCTAGATCCTATTTGTAAACATCATCATCTTCATGTGAATGAGAGTAGGCATCACATCTCTTCTTAGAGATAGGCTGTCAGCATTCTAACAAGTCATTCACTCTGTAATTGTAAAGTTTCTATACATTCTCTCATTAATAAACAAATTTCATTATTGTATCTATGTATATTTCATTTTTATATCTCTTCGTTTATTTTTTTCTCAAAACAATCTGGATCAGTGGTATCAAAGTAGACTACTCCTTGTCATTTCTTAGTGCATGTCCCTGACAAGGTCAGGGTATAAAGAGTTGTGTCTCAAGCTAGTTTCTCTTCAGGACAACCACTCTTTCCACCCCAAGCAACCTCCCATGGATAAATAAAAGAGAGACACGGGAATAGAAGATTCCATCAAGATGTTGCTCGCAAAATACCTCACGCAACGAAGGAACGAGATGTTGGATAATTTTTCCCAGATCCTTTAATGATTGTCGAAAATAACAACCATGTCTTCATCAAGCAGTCACTTTGGAGATGCTACCCCATTCAAGGTACAAGTTACTTTTTATATTCATGTATTTGAAGGTTATATAGATGCCGATGCCTTGTAAAAATGGTTAGATTTGCTAGAAGGTTATTTTTTTGTTCACAATTAGTTCAATAGAGAAAAGATAACATGTGTGCTCTTTGATAATCTCCCTCATGTCAAACATTGGTGGGAAACATACTAGGAGAAAAATTCCACAGAGGAGTTTGGAATATTTGGGGCTAAGCCCACTTGGGATTTTTTTTTGGATGCGGTGAATGAGAAATATTACCCTGTGTGAAACTATGATGACTAGTATATGAGATGGACCATGTTGCATCAAGAGAGGGGAAAAATAGTGTTGGAGTTCAAAAATACCTTCCATACCTTGCGCACTAAACTGGGTATCAAAGACCCCGAGAGAGATTTGGTTCTAAAATATTGTGAGGCTCTACACAAGTACATTCAAACTAAAATGGAGTTTCTAGGAATATCATCACTGGGAGAAACTTATCGATATGCTCTCAAAATCGAGAAACAATTTAAGCACCAAAACAAGTGGGAATTTGGGTCTGCAAATCCAAAAAAAACAAAGTATGGTAAAGGAAACCCTAATCTGTAGAATATCCAACCTCAAGACAACTAGTCCAAGATGCAGGAAAAGGAGAGCAACATGAATATGAAGAAGGACACTGTGAAGTGGTGAAACTTCCACAAATCCCTTGGCACAACATTCATTGGTAGCCAAGATCAAAGAAATAGAATCGAAACCCAAATCATATTCCAATTCAGAAAGTAATAAAAGGAGACAGATAATTTATGTAGAACCCATTGCTATTGTTGCGCCTAAAACAATCCAACCAGAAGAACTAGAGGATCCTAAGGAGGGGGAGAACCTTTTCCATTTATAGATGTGGGTGAAGGGGACCCCACTGCATTTTATTTTTTATAGGGGAAGCCAGAAGAACTTCATCTTATAAGAGGTCATCAAGACTCTTCACAATATGGTCACAATAGAAGGACACTGCAAACACTGCAAACTTGGCCCAACACCCTTCTATTCAGCAGAAGAAGATCAAAAATATTGTAGAAGATAACTAAGATATTCCTATTGCACCTATGGGGGTTCCTCGACATTGCTTAGTCAAACCAAGTTATAATAAATCCATACATGTTATGGATGTTGCATATTAACTGACATAATCCTCCCACACTGAGGAATATCATGCATATACATTCGTTAAATAGATCTAACCCCTCCAACAACAGGTTTATAACAACCTTCAACAAGTTAAGCATGGAAACTTCTTCAGCAAGGTAAGAAACTCACCAAGATTTAGATTTACCTAAATATTCCCTGGGGAATTGATGCAATAGATACCATTGCTTCCTAAGGGGAAAGATTTATATAGGAGTAAATCGGTAGCCAACCACCTATTCCACTGGCTCAAAACAAGGGTTTTCACCTTAGTAATTTTTATACAACTTTTTGGGTCCTAAACTTTTAGGGCCATTTTGAGGCCCTAAACAATATTTTTTGGGCCCGCCATAGTCACACTATAAGATTTATCTAGAGTGTGATGAAAAAATGTGTATTCCTCAGATAGGCCTTTCCAACAAGCTATAGTGTGCCCCAAACTAATATCATATGCAAAAGTTACGCTCTTGGGAAGTTGACATACCAACTACCCCCATTGGGGCCCGCAAACCTTTTGGCGTTTTATCTTTTGGGGTCAAGGTTTTGGATTTTCTTTATGTTAAAAAGGCCTCTAGAGCCTCATTGTAAACAACATCATCTTCCTGCGAATGAGCATAGCCATAACATCTCTTCTCAGAGATAAATTTCCACCATTCTAACAAGTCATTCACTCTGTAATTTTATAGTTTCTGTACATTCTCTCATTAATAAAAATTATGCATTATTGTATCTATGTATATTTCATTTTTTATATATTCCTTCATTTCATTCTCAAAATAATCCAGATCACACCTTAAATCAATTTTTCTCTCTGAACTTCATGCTTCACCAACATGTGGGCATTTGGGATTTCACAAAATTATGAACAAGTCAAAAGTTCCTTTTTATAAGAAGGAATCAGATAGGACATATGCACCTTTGTGATGGAATGTGATACTTTTCAACACAATAAGGGATAAAAAGTAAAAAAACTAGGCACCCTCTAAGTGCTTCCTAGTTCACCTGTTATATGGATTGATATTTATATGAATTTCATTGTTGGATTACCCAAATCAAGAAATAAGTAAGTCATCATGGTTGTTATCGATCACTTTTCAAAATATGTTCATTTATGTTCCCTCCAACACCTATTCACTGCATCCAAAATGGCTCAAATTTTCATGGATAATATCTTCAAACTCCATGGCATGTCTCACTCTATTGTCTCTGGCTGTTATTGGATAAATCCGTAAGTGCGGACACAAATCGATCTCCCTAGATCCACCTGGATCTAGAACAAAACAAGACAGAATGATACTCTTTCCCTAGATTTAACTATTGAATATACTAAGAGGCACGATTAAAGAACTTACTTTAAAAGCGCTGCCTTTGATCTTTGTTGCTCTTGCTTCGATCCAATGCTCTCGTATAGTCACGATCAAGACAATACAAACCAATCTAAGTGAAGTAAACACATTCTATTCAACAAATAATCTATGCATATGATCAAGGAGTTATGTAATAAAGTACAATTAACTTTAAGGGAAAGGGACACATTGCTGTATTATATTGATAGAAAGCAAAACTTACAACCTGAGCCTTGATGTTGCAAGCCTCCTTTCGATGACCCTTAGTTCTGACACACACACTTGCTCACTTGCATGAAGAATATCAACCACCTTTGATAACCTTGTTGGAGTTCCCTAGCTGTTGTAGCTTCAGTCCTTCACACAGTATTTCACTAATTCTCCAATGTCTCTCTTGCTAGTTTGCTTCTAACCTTTTCCATGAGAATCCACTTAATTTATAGGAGAGAATGAATTGGTTACTTGGATAAGAATGATCCCAAAATATAAGGAAATACAGTACTTAGATAACCATTCGAATGCCATCTCATCCTTCTAGAAGATTCCCTTTTAGAAGCTTCGAGAATTCTTCTTTTTCCCTTCTTTAGAAAGTGTTCGCACCCTAGTAGTTATGCACAGTGTGAACCTCTCACACCCTATCTTAAGTCAGCCTGCGAGAATCATACATTCTCACAGGAAAATGTATAGGTAGCCTGCGAACCTTTCTTAAAAATCATATTTCTGGAAGAAGAAGAAAGTAACTTTTCTCAGGATAAAGTTCTAATGAAGAGCCTAAGTGCACCATAATTAATACATCATCATGACGACCAAAATCATGGGTAACACTGGCCATGATCCAACTTTCACTAGCAATTTTTGGCAATAATTGTTCAAGATCCATGGCATCCAATTTCATCTCAACATAACCTATCATCCCCATATTGACGGACAAACTAAAGCTATCAACAAATGTTTGGAAACATATTTTTGGTGTTTTGCATCCTATAGAAAAACTCAATGGGCCTAGTGTTGATACTGAGAGGGGGGTGAATCAGTATCAAGTACAATTTAAAAACCTTTTTCAACTTATACTTCAACCATTCAATTATATCCAATGAGCAGTGAACAATAGTATAAGAGTTACACCAATACACCACAATACACCATGCACAATATATGAGAAAT
>SNQJ01S0027198.1:19255-31456 GCA_010110895.2 Picea sitchensis
TGTATGTTTCATACAAAATAATGTGTATGAAGGGAAAAACAGAAATTGAAGCATGCAAAACTATTATTCAGTGTTTCACAGGTACCCTCAGTAAATGGTGGGAAGTTATTTCCTCTCCATTAATGATTTCAAAAATGGAAGCAGAATTTTTAAAGGATGAAGAAGGAGATATTGTATACCACACTGATGGAACTCCAGTGAATAATATGATTGGTGCTCTTACTACTTTGATACTTGAGCATTGGTGTGGAACAGACAATGAAATTGCTGATAAACATGAAATTGTTCTTATGAATATGAAATGTAGAAAGATGTCTGAATATGAACAATTTCATAAAGAATGGACACAGAGAATTTTTTAAGTCAAAGAAAGTAAAAACTTGTTATGGAAACAAGTTTATTTGGCAGCTCTTCCAAGTAAGTTTGTGGAGTGTCTAAAAATGGAGGAAGTTTTTAAACTTCCTTATGAATTATATACTTGGGGAGAAATATATTCCTTAATAACCAAAACATTGGTAGGGCTATGTACCAGCATGAAAATACAAAATTATGTGTCAAAGTCTTCTTATCTCCCTGATCAAAAATCAATCTGTGAACAATATGGATTATATCTCTCTAATCCAGTAAGAAAGAGAAGAAAAAAGCATAAAGACTTCAGGGGAGAAAAAGGGAGAAAATATAAAGCTAGGTACAAGCATGTCCCTAAAAGCCATTATTATGAGCCAAAAGATATTAGGCTCAAATCTCACACTCATGAAGCAAAACAAAGAGTAACTTGCTGGATCTGTGGAAAACAGGGCCATTATGCCCATGACTGCCCAGAAAATGAAGCCTCCAGAAAAACAAAAGGCAAGTTCTCAGAACAAAAAGCAAAAGAGGCCCAGGAAAGGAGGCAATTGATTCTAAAGCTTCACTGCAACAGCTGTGGGGCAAATAATCATGATACAAATTCATGCCCCCATAATCCTTTTAAGATAAAAGAAGAAGTTCATCTTCTTCAAAAGGGATGTTGTTCTTCTAATAGTACATCAGAATTTGAATATTCCTCAGAAAACGAAATCTTGATGAATCAGCATTGTAGTTGCAGCAATCCAAATTTTTGCACTTGTGAAAGTAGCAGTAACAGTGCTGATTCTGATTCAGAACCTGAAATTCAAGAAAAAATAAAAGTCTGTATGTTTCAAGACACGGGAGATCAGGAGGCACAAATGATTGCCCAAATAAAAATCCTTCCAGAAAGTGACATGAAAAATTCCCTCCTTGAAACTTTTATTAAGACTGTCAAAAAAGAACAAAAGGGAAAATTCTCTGAGATCCCTATCAGACAACCTTTGTTCTTAGATGCTTCCTTTGATAAAAATACCAAAACATATATCAAGTTCAACAGAGAACCAAAACTGTATAATATCTTTGTTACAGAACTGGCTAAAGAAGTTATACTTCTTAGAAAGGAAGTCTGTGAGCTAAAAGAAACAGTCAACAGGCTCGATGCTGAATGCAGTTATAAGATTGATTCATGGGCCAGACAAGAAATCAAGCAGATAAAAGAAAGGCTGGATTCTATTCCTCCACCATTGGAAGATGCCCCTTTTGAGACTGTGCTCCTAGAACAGACTACAGCAGAAATGCAGGGAATGGCAGGCATGAAGATTCTGCCTATCAAATACCAGAAGTATTATATAAAGATCCAGTTAGAAATTAATCAAGAGATTTTTTCATTAACTGCACTAATAGACACTGGATCATATTTAAACCTGCTGCATAAAAATATTATCCCTGCAAAATACTGGCTTCCTAGTTTTGGATCAGCTACAGGACTAGGAAATGTAAATACTTCTTTTCAATTTGAAATTCCTAAAGGCATCTTGATCCTTGAAAATTATGCTTTGGGAATGAAATTTCAAATTTCTGATCTACCGGTTGATTGTATTCTTGGTACACCCTTTCTATCAGCAGTAGAACCTCATGGTTCTTGTATATGTCCAGATGGCAAGAATGGATTTTTTATCACCATGCCCGGTATAAATGGAGATCCTTCCAAAAGGATTGAATTACCATTTATTTCTGAACATCATATGCAGCTTGCCTATTGTCAGAAAAGTTTGGTAACAGTTGAAGTTTTTGATGACCAAAGAAATGCTCATGTTACTCATTATCTGGATGATAATACTCCCTGGGAAGTTTTCAAAGAACATTGGATACCGTCATGGCAGCTCAGGCATTCATAAAAGGCATAATTAGGCCTACCAGGGTTTTCAAGAAATACTCATATAAATGTACTTCCTCCACAGCACATACTTGGTAAAATTCATCAACCAATCACTATTGCATCTAGAGAAAAACTCGTTGAAATGGGGGACCTGAGCAGACTGGGATCTGTTAATAGACAATGGTATAATCATCAAACCCGGAGATGGGAAGAAACTCCTACATATCATTTCTTCCAAATAAATAGAATGAGAACTATTCCAGAATGGCCAAATCAAAATCCAAATGAAAAGATATACGATGTGGATTACTATCAGTATAAAACTATGTGGTTTAATATTTGTCTCTGGACAGACAGGTATAAGTATTATTATTGCATGGTAAGATTTGCTCATTCTTTCAGAGATTGGCCTGAACCTGATTGGCTGTTAGAATGGTGGAATCAGTTTGGATTAAATCCAGTTAGTATCAATCCAGATGTGACAGAAGTCGGAAGAATGTTCCTATTTCATAACAGAAGACTTGATACTATTTCCGACTTATTTTCTGAAGAAGAATACAAGATGATGTTTATTGGGGAAAAACACCCATGGATTATACGAACCAAGTTCTTACTCCACCAAGATCCAGAAAGTAATAATGATCCTGAATTGGTTCGGGAAGTATATACTCAGCATTGGGACCCATATAACTTCCGACATTTCCATGATCATCCATTAGAATAAAGGTTTATGTAGGTTTGTACCTTAAAACTCCACCATGTAATAATTCATGTCTAAATGGCCGACAGTGGTTCCATTCGGGTTCCGTGGGTTGCTGTCATTAAACTCCACTTTGTACATAGTGTTGTCATTTCAATAATGAGAATCTTGGAAACTCGGAGCACTTCTCCGACTTTTGGTGCGGATTGACCCACATTCCCAAGATGCTCTATTGTTTAGCATGTGATTTGGTAGGTATGATTGTCCTCTGGTCGGGGAATCTTACATGACAACCCCGTCAGGTCTACTATTTATCATGTGACATGGTACTCTTGCCGAGGAATCTTGCACGACTCCCTCGTCAGATCTACTGTTTAATCTGCTTTCGGTGGATTTATTATTAAAATAATGATTTGGTCAGAGAATACATCTGCCGAATCCTAAAAGTAAGATTAGGTGGCAGACATAGTGGGCCACTAGTCTATTCGGGTCTTGGCTTCATGATGACTCTTCCTCCCAAAATTCCTATAAAAGGAGGAGAGTTCATTATCTTCATTCCCGAATTTGTGAGTTGTGAGTTAGTCAGTCATAGGTTCTAAGCTTCCCTTCTGTCTGAAGCTTCGTGTCTTTCTGTAAGTCTGTAAGTCTGTGAGTCGAGCGAAGAGCATCCTGCTCTGAGTTTGTTATCAGTGCCTCTGGCACATATTGTAATACCCGAAAGATTTTATGCTCTGATAATATAAAGACTTCCGCTTGTTATTCATCTCTGATGCTTGTCTATTGTCTCTCAAGTATGCGCACATTGTGACTTCATTTATTTGCCTGTATTTGCTTCTGTTGTTCCTTGGTACTGCTAAGACTGAGTTGCTTATCATGTTGGTAAGGTTGCTGGTAGTTTGGTGTAAGGCGTCGGTGGATCAGTGGTAGTAAGTCCCGCTAAGGCAAGGAGGCCGCAAAAGGGCAGTGGTAGCTGTGAAAGTTCGCCGAAAACCAGCTATAGGCTTCAAATAGAACTGTTGAAAGGGCTCGATGGACTTCAAGTGATAAGCTTCAGGAAGTTAAGCAGAGTAAAGCGGTTAACCCGACGACATTGGTTCTGACGGAAGTAGCAGAAACCAGAAGACCGGATGGTGAAGGGAGATTGCGCATGAGACAAGCCGGCAATATTTCAAGCTTCATTCTCTGACAGAGGAGGCCTCTGAGTTTATCTTGTGCTAATCAATATGAGAGGCAATAGATTAACCACCTACACCTAAGTCCTCTGACACGGGACACATAAATACGAGTGTCTGACACGACACCGGAAACAAGACACAAAGGACACGCTATATATATATATATAGAATGAAACGCACAAGAAATTAGAACCATAAGTTGCAGCATTCTCATCAAGTCATCAAAACTAAAGGACACGTTATATATATATATATATATATATACAAAAATGAAACGCACAAGAAATTAGAACCATAAGTTGCAGCATTCTCATTAAGTCATCAAAACCAAAATGTATTACAATGTATAGACACTGAGTAGGAATGTCAACGGCAATGTCAACAGTAAATATCATTGCTACCATAGGTGGGAATGTCAACGGCAAATACAAAATAGGGTAGATACTAGAACTATAGATGGAAGAATATCATAGCTCGAGTCATGACTATTAGTAGTTCTCCATGTCATAATCATCAAAATCAACATCACTACCATTGCTCTCTCCTCCATCTTCCTCTATATCTAATACAATATGTGCATATGTTGGTGTGGAGGATGACCCCTCAAAAGGATCACCATTGTTAGAAGTGACATGCTCTAGCACTAGATGACAAATCCACTTGCCCAATGCTTGGAATTAGTGTTATCAATACCAACTACTCTAGCACTAGATGAAAAATCCACTTGCCCAGTGCTTGGAATTAGTGTTATCAAAACCAAACTGGTCATTGAACCGATCGACCCCAAAAATGTGAAGAGGACCAAAACCCACAAAAAACAATCAACCAAAAATACATAAAATATTCAAATTTTGAAAAAAAAAACATATATATCCATATGAATCCAAACCATTATACACAAATATGCAAAGTTTCTCATGTATATAGCAAGTAAGGGTGCATTTAACCAAAATAGCACCGAGTGCAATCCATCTCTACTCCAAAAGACATCAACAAAGAGGCTCTAAATGGCCTCCATAGTCCATAAAAAGTCATGCTACAAAAAATAACTACGTATTATCAAAATCATTACTTATATTAGGATCCTCATCATCATTGTCACCCTCTAAGCATTAAAATAAGATAGAAAAAGTTTAACATGCCTAATAAGTGATTTTACTTGAGTGAAGGGTACATTTTTACTAGAGTCATGATAGAAGAATTCAACAATCAATGCCACCAACAATCCAAACACATAGAGGGCTTGGTGCTCTTGATTAAATGTCAATTCCATACCCTCATACATGATAGAATCCAATGGAAACATTGCAATCCTGCCAATCTTGAAATCCTGAAAACCGTTTAGTGTGTCAAATTTTGAATGGGACCTAAAATTCTACTTTCTGCATATGAAGTCTAATGAGGTTGGAACAACTCTCAAACATCTTGAAACAATTAATGGTAATGTTAAAAATTTAAGTAGAAGTGACAAATCTCACTTTTACTTTAAGAAATTAATATTACCATTAATTACTAGGGTGGGTGAAATAGAGGAGACGGAGACCTCTTTAAATAGCGTTAATAGGGCAAAATAACCCTCAGATGCACACCAAAACACCACCCCAACTCCAACATGCATGAGAAAACGTGAGCCCAAGTCCCTTCCTGCGCGTGACAATCCTAAAATCGAGACATGTATTGGACAGGAGTTTGACACATATTTTGTGCACAGGACACGTGTCTTCATGAATCCATGTCCAATATGTGGGATTTGTGACACGAAGGCCCTAGGACCATGTCCTCTTACACTAACCTACACCGATTGAGCAACAAATGGCTTCCAATATTTCATTAGCTATGAACAACATTATAGAGTACGATGCAAACTTCCTTGGAACCGAGCGACATATGAAGAAAGTTCCTCATCACTTGAGGATGAAGAGTACGATATCCAAGTCATAGTCTAAACATTCTACATGGGGATATTTTCTGATTAATTTTGCCCGAAATCTGATGAGAAATTGTTGGATCTACAGATTTGAGTGGCTAAGTTTGAATAATCAGAGTGCTCTTAAGTTTTTTTAACACGCTGAATCCATTTATGCATTCAAAAATGCAATTTAAACAACAGAAAATTGTGTTTTCGTCCAAATTTATGTCATCAAATTTCAACAACAAAAAACAAAACATAAAACAGTTATACAACACCTAACATTCACGTATTCAATCATTAATTCAATCATTAATGCAAATGCATGGAAGTCATCTAAAACAAACCATTCATAGTAGGGATTAAGCTCATTTTATTTGCTTTACCTCAAAATAAGAGGTAATTCCGGTAAGATGAACATTAGCCTATTTCACGACTCAATGTTGACGCAGAAATCACGGGCTTATACTCTACGCAATTACAACCAAGTGGATTAGCTCTTTTACAAGCAAGGAGGCGGCCCATGCATTAAACCAATCTTCCATGCATCCCATGGAATCCCGATTCGCATGCGTTCTCATTTGCATTAGAGTCCCTATCGAATCATTATTGTTATGTAACAAATCATGCAGTCCACCCTCCATTCATGTCCACATATCCCTATTTTCCTCAGATTCTTGTCCATTCATTGCCGGAAAAGAATGCGCTTCCATGCGATTCTTGTCCATTCATTGCTGGAAAAGAATGCGATTCCCATTAAGGAAACCTGCCCAGAAGTTAAATAAAAGAATGCGCTTCCATACGCTTTCCATTAAGGAAAGCTGCCAAGAAGTTAAATATCCTGACAATATTGATTTCCACCTGTCTTCATGACCATTCTGACCATTCGTTATTGTTGATATCTTTACGAGCAATATCTTACGGTATCTTTAAAATTTTCTACATCTCTAACTGTTTACGAGCAATATCTTACGGTATTTTTAAAAATTTCTACATGTCTAACTGTTTACGAGCAATATCTTACGGTATTTTTAAAAATTTCTACATGTCTAATTGTATTAAGTTTTGGTTTTGTTTATGGAATTTGGTTACAAAAATTTAGACGAAATGGTAAGTTTTTGTTGTTTAAATTGTATTTTTGAATGCATAAATAGCGTGCTGGAAAATCAATTTCTAGAACACTCGGATTATACAGATTTAATCACTCAAATCTACAAATTCAAAAATTTCTCACCTAATTTCGAAGAAAAAAAAAAACCCTCAAAAAATATTTCCAAAAAAAACAAAACTTAGAACTGGTTAAAAATGTCTTAGTAATATGAAAGAACTTGAAAAGTTCTCTAATTGTTTTAAGTTTTGGTTTTGTTTATGGAATTCAGTGACAAAATCACAAGTTTTTGTTGTCTAAATTACATTTTAAATTACATTTTTGAATACACAAATAGCATGCTGAAAAATCAATCCCTAAAACATTCGATTTATACAAACTTAATAACTCAAATCTACAAATTCAAAAATTTCTCACTAAATTTCGAAAAAAAAAAACTTAAAAAATATTTAAAAAAAAAAACAAAACTTAGAACTGATTAAAAATGTCTTACTAAAATGTCTTAGTAATATGAAAGAACTTTAAAAATTCTATTTGAGAGAGTCCAAGATCTAACCAAATGCCCCTAAGCAAATATAATAGAAGATAAACCAATTATAATTCACTTAAAAAATGCTCTCCTTTTAATTATACTTGAAAATATGATAATGATAATAAAATATACTTGAAAATATAATATAATAATGAAAATAAAATATAATAATAATAATAAAATAATATATTATATTATTATTATATTAATGATAACCAAACTCAAATCAATATTATGTATCATCATATTTATTAAGAGAACATTAACAAATACTATCTTTAAAGGCTCAGGTTCTATAAATATAAAATATAATTAATATTTATTAAGAGAACATTAACAAATATCTTTAAAAGCTCAGGTTCTATATAAATATAAAATATAATTGAGTTTGAGAGGTGCTTTTAACAATTTAATGTGAAGATGTGTAATTTTTTCTGTATTTAAAATAGGGTTGACATGTGGCTTGTATTTATTAAGAGAACATTAACAAATACTATCTTTAAACATTCAGATTCTATAAATATAATTGAGTTGAGAGGTGTTTCTTACAATTTAATGTGAAGATGTATAATTCTTTCTGTATTTAAAATAGGATTGACATGTAACACTTTAAAAAAATATTAATAACAAAAAAAAATCAATATCAATCATAAATAAAATATTTCAATGTACATTTTTAAGTAAAACATTTTTATAATTATATATATATATATAATAGAAAATAAAAAAATTCGTTGATAAATACTTTCTACATCCAGTATGAGGGAGATGTGTGATTCCTTTAATATTTAACATGGAGTCGACATGTGGCATTTCAAAAAGACATTAACAACAATAAAAAAAATGAAAATGTGCATTTTCTTTCATACTCAACATGGTGGAGTTGATATATATATATATATATATTAAAAACCACCGTAGATCCATCTTAAATCTAGATCTATGATAGGTACAGAAGAATCAAGTCCCTCAAAGTAAAAACAGTTTTTAGATTGACAAAACTCTCAAAGTAAAAACAGTTTTTAGATTGACAAAACTTGAAAAAAAAATTACACTTTGAAAAATTTGATCCCTCTCAAACTCATACACTCATGGTAAATCTAAAATTCAAATAAATCTAAACTAATTCTAATGTAAAAAAAAATATCAATAACTATTAAAAAAATATTACCATATACATACAACAATCCACAATCCGTGAAGACTAAATGACATATCAAATACCTAAGCATGCTATATTTCTTCATTCTATTGTATCAAATAGCAATACAATGAAAGTTCGTCATTCTATTGTATCAATGAAAGTTCGTTCAATAAAATTGAGAATCAAATTCACTTTTAATAAAGTTAAAGAACCACTAAATCTGAGTACAGCACAAACACCCCAATTGGAAATTGGAAATTGGCTATGGCTGTCAGATCCAAATGATAGGCACTAGATCCAAAGGATCTTGAGATGTGCCTGTGCCTATGAGAATTTGATCACTCTTTCATTAAACGACAAGCTAATGTTCCCTGGAACCAAAAGATCTTGAGAGTCGAGACGTGTCACTGACAATTTGACCACTCCTTAAAATAACAAGCTCGTGTTCTATTGAGTACAACACAAACAACCCGATTAAAAATCGACTATGGCTCTCAATCCAAATGATAGGCACTAGATCCAAGGGATCTTGAGATGTGCACTCTTTCATTAAACGACAAGCTCGTATTGCCTAGATCCAAAGGATCTTGAGAGTCGAGACGTGTCTGTGACAATATGACCACTCTTTCTTAAAATATCAAGCTCGTGCTCTATTAAACACCTCCAAACTCAAAAGGTTAGACTTACAATCAATGGACAATTTTTTACTTTAAAATAATCTTATTATTCAAGTAAGAAAAATTGAGCTAGAATGAGAACAATATCATACCTATATATTTAAAAGTTACAACTTCAAAAGAATGAGCCATTGAATTAACGTCAAACCACTACTACGTTAATTGCTTACCAATTCAATTGTGTTGTTTGAATATGTCACTCCCTTTTCTCGGATAAATTTGCATCAAGTATTGAAAACTTGCATGATAAGAACTCTTGCTTTGCATTTCTATTCACCAATTCTTGTTTAAAATATTCCAAATTATCCTAGCATGTTGATTTGCACTAAAACGCATTCCTTCGAAATAAACCGTCAGATTGTTATTCAACCCTCAATTTCCCCATAATAAACCAGATTAAAACATAAACGAATAGAATCTGAAATTGACTGGCCTTCATTGTAATGATCTGAAATTGACTGGTCTTCATTGTAATGATCTGAAATTGACTCTATCTGACATAAAAATGATATGTTGAGTTCAACACGATCAGAATTACCTGTTAGTGGATAACAGGCAGAGAGTGCCCAGAGATGAGTCTCCAATGCAATTTCAATGTGAACATATTTTTGTATTTTGATAGGCACTTTGGTTGTCACTAAATAAAAATTGTTTTCCATTTTTATTTGGAACTTTTGAGGTTAAAGGCAATAACTCGAGTGCTCATTTTCATTCAATACAATGCAAAGGTTATACTCAGACTCGGCCTTGGAATTGGCTTAAGGTCCGCTCGGACTCCACTCAGACCCCACTCAGAATCAAACCGATTTGAATATTATGACTTGATTTACTAAAAAATTACATAAAATATTAAAATTTTAATTTATATATATATAATTCCAAACCATTAGACGAAATAAAAAAACAATTATTTCACGAGGCCTTTTCAACCTTGGATCAGTTATTGTTCAAATATGTAGAAGGGGCAATTTTGGCTGGGCTGGCGTGTTTTGTCCCCCTGCATGGTAAAGTTTCGATGGGAGAGTTTTCTGGACCATAATGATACTTCTTTGGGGAAAGAACAAACGAAAAATATACAATACAACTTTGACTTAATAACATACAAGTGAATCCTACTAAATTGAGTACAGGTAGATTTCAGATATACAATTCTGAGGTGGAATATTGATAACCACCACATTGTCAACTAGCAAATTGTTTTCCCCCAAAATGGTGCCACGGCCTGTAGGGAATTTTCCCCCAAAATGATGCCACGGCCTGTAGAGAACTGACCTGGTACGGACTCGGCCAAGTAGGTATGGACAAAGCCTAGTTGTACCGGTTTGGTACCAAACTGGCCGGTTCGTAGACTGAACCTATCGGTTCAGTACCAAACCGATCCTCGAGCTGGCCGAGTCAATGCCCTTGAGGGTCAACTCGGCCGAGTTTTAAAACTATGGAACTTATAAGCACCCTCATTTAACTCATTTATGCTCGGGCTTCATTTAAAAATAGATTGCATCCAATAATAAATTAAGGCCGTCAGATTCCCATACATTTTGTTGCATAAATCAGTCAGCAGTTGAAATCTGTACATTAGAAGCAGTTGTGTTTCGGAATTACAATATTGACCAACGAATACTCTTACCATCCAGACAAACTTTCAACAAGATATTTCAGCTACAAGATACGAATCTAACTAGCTATTCGTGTTCCAAAACGCAACATTGCACAAGGATAATGAAATTCCAATGTTTATGAAAGCTCTGTTGCTATAAACAATAATCTAAACTCGCTTAGCACTGAGAATATAAAGGCCTATAATTAATCGAGTAGAGAACAAATGGAAATGCAATTTTACAAAGCGGAAGACACAATCATGTAAAAGATAGATATTTTAGAACATTAATTAACTGTAAACCATGTTTCCGCCATTTGATAAACCTGCATGGAAAGATGTCCCATCTTGACAGTGCCAATAGGAGGCAACTATATGCACAAAGCAACCATATTATTCAGTTTTAACTGAACCGTCACAACAATAAAAACTTTACTGAAGTCACATGTACCTCTCTGAAATATGGACATGGAAGCAAGCACCTGTTACCCCAACCTAAAATTGAATATACTTAGAGATTTCCTAACTCAGCATGCATCTTCAGTACAATGCGTAGGCATTTCCCACCATGCATCAGATGGAATGCTTCATTTATTTGGTCTAGCGTCATATTANCCGGGGATCGCACCCGGCCGGAGCCACACCAACCCTTAACATGGTTGGATTTTTTGTCCCCGCAGGTTTCGAACCGGTGACTTTAACATCACGGAGTGGCTTAACAACACACTCCGTCACCGACTGTCCTACACCTCGGGGACAAGGTGACGTCATACTTGTTTAAACCCTTGTTTGGCTTTAAAACGTTGTGGTATAGTCATCTATTTGATAGACTTTGAGCTATTGATCATATTCATAAGTTTAATTGATAAAACGTTCTTCTCATTGTCTTCAAAATTGACCTAATAGTAGGGCTGACGTCACCCTAAATCTGCATAGTGACGCAGCAACAATATTTATATATGAGCATATTTATTGCATTGTGATGATACATAGATTTGACTTTATACATTGAATGCCATTATCATTTTGTATTTATTGAAGAAGTTTTATAAGTCTTTGTCTTCAATAGCAATCATTGACTTCGTCAATAATTACACTCATTATTGCTCATATATGTTAAAGATAGTCATTAATGTTTTGAAGTACTAAC